>JABFER010000113.1:0-38093 GCA_013618295.1 Fusarium armeniacum | reverse complement strand
GGACTGGGAATGCCCTCAATCCCCCCCGCCTCCTTTGCCGCCGCCTTTACCATTCTACCAGCAATAGCCAGTCGAGAAGAGCGTCTTTAGAGACAATATCTGGGCCTGCCCACCTCCTTCCTGTCAGATATTTTTGATCCGTTTGAGCCAATCATAGCTAATCATTCATGTAGACTTCGATATAGAAGAACAGGCTGAGCTTGTGCTTGGTACTCTCGAGGAAAGAGCGCGGCAAAGACGATTCGGGGCTATTGTAGCCCATTTGCCAAACTCTGAGGTAGATTGGGGTATTTCTACCCATACCTTAGCAGCTGGTGGTGCCTGTCTCATACCAGAGGCGGGCTGCAAAGGTGTCCCCGTCAACTCGAGGCCACTAGTCAGTAGGCTCACAGTGCACCTCAAAAACGGCGTTCACTTAGTAAGTTCCTACTTTATCCCGACCGATATATCCCATTAGCCAGTACTGACGTTTGGTTTTCTTGCTAGCGTCACGAGGAGCAGGCCAGCAATGCTGCTCCTGTTCCATCTCCTGCTCCCCCTGAGCCCAAGTTCGTCATAGTTCGGACCATGAACATTGAGTTCCTGGATCCGTCTGGTCTTGCTTGCTCGCCAGACAGTGATGCCATGGAATGGGAACCGACAACTCCTGTCGACCCAAATCGGGTGGTCCCCGATTCTCAAGAGGACCCTTTCGCTTCCTGTTTCGTTGTCGCAGACTCGACTGCGGACTCTGACGAAGACCTTGGCCGAACCACCCCCTAAGGGGTAGGTAGGAAGCCCTTTTTTGGTACACGACGAGGACGATTGGTGTTATGGCCGCCTGCTAGGACACAAGCAGGTTTTATTTCTATTATACATATGCGAAGGAAAACATACAAAACCCTCGACTCGGTCGTATCTGGTTAAGGGTCTCGAGGCCTGCCGATAGATGGCTCTCTTTGACTAAAAAGATTAGATAGGTGGCAATAGACAAGTTGAGTACATCAAATATGAGTTCGTGCTTTTACGCAGTGTCGAACCAGCTGTGGTTCTGTATCCAAATGCTTCTAAGATTGCGGCGGATAGCGTATTACCTATGAGCCGAATCATCCAAAGCCTGGAGTTCCTTTATCCACGGCAAGGGCGTTATCATAGTTGACTCTTCATTCAACTTTCGACTCTCTTTTCGTCATCCCAACAGATATTAACTGTTGGCAAAGCTCAGCAGTTCGAACATGTAGTTTTTATTATGAGTTTTCATCCAATTATTGACCGTCCTTTATAGATACCATCATCGTCGTCGTCCCTTCGCTCAATATAGCTTACAGATATATTTGTATTTGTAAGAATTTCATCGTCAGAACCTAGGTATTTCCTCTTGCTTATCTGGTGATCCACACCCGTGTTCGTATTACCACGCTCGCAGTCATTAGACCTTGATAAGCTTCCATCAGTTTCGAAAGCCTCCAACCGTAGACCGTGCAAAGTTTGATTTCCGCGCTGCAGATCAATTCCTCCGTTGCCCTTTGCCACCTCAACCAGACGATTAAGCAGGTGGAATTCGAGCTTCAGCTTGATACTGTATGCAATCGTCTTATACGCTGTCTGAAAGTCGTAGAAGTCGGCAAACTCGAGAACCAAAATCGGTATATCGAGCAGTATTATCACGACATTGACAATAAGCAAATGCTTTCGCATTCTTTGGGCCCCTGTCCCGTGCAGCAATCCTTCGGTGCCAAAGAATGAAGAACAGGCTTTGATGTAAAGCGTCGAGATGAAGAGCTCCTGTAAGAAAAAGACAGTGACTTGAATCTTTTCGTATATCTGATACGGATGAACCCAAGGATTCGAAGCGCTGCTGTTGGCGCCATACATGAGAATGATGATAGGAAGGTGCATGACCACAACATTGGTAATGATCATGGCCAACACAAGCCTGAGATAGAATTGGTTCCAGCATATGAGATGAAGCCGAGAGTATAAAACCAAAGATTGGCCTGTGACCATCGTGGTCCATCCCACAGAGATAAGCGAGATGTAAAGAATAAAGTTATCCGATGAGCAAAGGTTTTTGAGTAAGAAGCCGATGGTATGTGGTGCAATACCATTCGTGGCGGCGATGAAACTCCAGAAGTAGAGGCTCTTTTTGGTTTTGAATGTCGTCAATATGGCCAGGTTGAGTTCCAGGACATTGTATAGCGAGATGCCCATGCACACGGCTATGGGCAATAGATACGAGAGCTCATGGTGGTCCTCGCGTCCAGAATAGCCCATAATGACTGTAAGAGGACACCTCAGGGCTTCAAATCCGTCTTGAAAATCATGATGAGAGCCTCCAGAGAGGTTGAAGAAAACAGAAAAGAGGAGAAGATAGATCAGATCAGATCACAGGTGAACCGAGGAACCGTTTACAAGCCCCGTTATTACCGGCATCATTTACCCCGGATCCTTGTGCTAATGAGGAAGTGGCTTGTTTGGTGAGAGTTGACTGGTCGTATAATGAATCCTTCATTTTAGGTGTGGTCAGTCCTGAGCCGTAGTCTTGGGTGTAATCTTGCCGTCGAGCCAAGACAGGTTAATTAAACCCAATTGTGGGTGTCTTTTTTTGTGGTGGACGTTCATAGTGTTTCACCAAATTGTCTACTAAGGACATACTAAGAACCCCTTTGAGTGTTTTCTTGTTATTAAATGCCCTCACCTTCAAGTTCTCATGTCAAATACAAGGTCAAATCAATGCAGTAAAGGGGCGATAGGATCATCAGTACACAGTGCTTTGTAGACAAAAAGACATATTTACCCCTGTCGATGGATTCCACTCATCTCGCTTGAGCTTTGGTCATGCTCAAGGTATCAGAATTGAGACGAGGATGATAAAAATAGTAGGCCAGTTTATGACATTGAGACATGGATAAGTTTTGATTTATTTCTGTACCCTAAAGCTTAGGGGTCATTTTTTCTGTCACCCACTATGTCACGACGAGATACCCTACCGCTTCAGAATGAATCACTAAAACAAGGCGATAAGCATGTCCTCTTAATGGTGGAACTATCCTTGGCAATGATGAGGCTGATATATAATGACGCGATATTCGGTTGAATGGAAGGTCCAAGCCCAAACTACCACAATGTGATTTGAACTGCCGACAAGCCTGACTCTTTACCTTTCTTAAAGGACCTGTCATAACTAGTCAACCTCGGCTCAATTCAAGATGACCATCTTACAATGCCTTCTTATCAATCCAGCTCACATGCCCAAACTTGCCCTCCGGTGTTTGGAACACGTCCTTGGGAGATTTATAAGGTTTCGCTTCCTTATTAGTCAACACCTTTGTAATTCCACCGTCCTTCAAAGCCGTGACATTGTAGCCGGGACCGTAATCATTCCACGTAGCCATGAACGTGTAGTTGTCTACACGGGGCGTGGCAGAGCTCCATTCAATATATCCTGCTGGAAGGATAACACTGTCAAAGTAGGATCGCATAAAGATAGACTTGTGCTGCGAGTTCCACGGTCGTCCCAATGGGCACTTTCCGACTAGATCTCTGGCAATAGTGGCGTTTGATGGGATAACCTGAGAGTTATCGATGTATACACCGTATTTGTTGGTGAAGGTAGTATTAGTTCCTTTCCACGCAGTGATTCCGCCATTGCAATTTCGAAGAGATAGTGTTGAGCGATCAATCCATGCTGTTCCGAAACCATACAGGAAATCTGTCTCTCCAGCGATGATGTTGTCGTAGAAGAACGCGTTTCCAAGTTTTCCAACGTAGACCTATATCCCAGAAACGTCAGCGGTCTCGATATCGGCCATAAGCGTGAAAAAGAAAATTTACAGTATCTTGATAACTGTAGAATCCGCAAGAGTAGAACCCAGCGTTTGCCCTGCTAACGCCAACAGCATGAGCGGGCCCAACCGATCTTGGGGCAAAGTCGTTCCTGAAGTCGATATTGTACGCTCGGAAATCAGTGCAGCCGAAAGGGGTGTTGGGCGGAACAGGCCAGCCCGTTGGACCAGCTCCAGTCAGAGTAGCATCCAGGTTTGGCCCAACGGTCAGCACACTCGTGTACACGTTATCGCTCAGGCTTCCATTGTTGGTATTCGCCAAGTTCCACCAGATCTGCACGTCGTTCTGTGTTGTGGTGTTGATGTCGATGTCTGCGTAGAGGTCTTTCGTCCAAGGTTTATTTGAAGCACCGATTAGGTGTAAGGGACCTCTCCTGGTGACGTTCAATTGTTCTGTATAGTTACCAGGGGCGATTAGGATGTGTCCAGCTGTGGTGGTGTTTCCAAGAGAATCAATGGCGTCCTGAATAGAAGAAAAGTCGGCGCGAGGGTCATCTTTGGCGACGAAAAGGGTTCCTTTAGGACAACCTTCAGTAGCACGTCTGGTCTGACGTTGACATTTCTTGTAAGTATCTACAGGGCCTTTGGGGGAAGCGTTAACATTGGAGAGGAGAGCTGCGGCAACAAGAGCCGTTTTTAGGATGAAGCCTTTCATCTCGAGTTCGGTGTCGTCGATGCAGCAAGATCTGGAGGTGTATCGTCTGTGGAAATCATCTGAGATATGCCGATCTTAAATTCTCCAGAGGTTTCTGTTAATGATATCCATGTCCAGAGTAGTATGCCAGAACGACATGCATAAATCCACAAATCATCATCAAGAATCTCCATGGCCAGCATTCTCACAGATAGACATTCGGATATGAGATGCCGTAGTGATTTAATACTAGTTGATGAGCATAACAAGGCTAGATCGGGCTTTGAATATTCCACCAACGAAAAACACAGATTAATCCTGGAAGAAGGAACATGACGCTATTCGGAAATTTGGGGATGCAGCTAGTTGGGGGTTGGGTTGGGGTTTTGCGGGGAGATGATCCATCTTTTAAACCCCCACGGGGTAATTATTGTTAAACAAGGATTCGGTTTTAATTAGTGAGCTACCTACTGTCTGCTTTGCATACATATAGGTGGCTCAACTATCTGGGTCGTTTGATAGAGTAAGATTGCTTGCATTTGTGTAGATGCTTGTGTTGTTTGTATAATCTGCTTTCACTACAGATGGACATCCATCAGGGTATCATAAAATTAGGCGCCAGGAGCATAAGAGACGAAACAAGTAGGTCAGTTTATGCTATTTAGATTACAACTTTAGGCTATTTATCTTCATATCCTAAATGTCAGCAAGGGAAGCGTCAGACTTTGAAAATCGCACCATAAAACTGTCAATATCCCAGGTAAATCTCCGAGGCCAACTTTTCTAGCACCCAATTGATATCTGACAACTCTGGCATCTAAAACAATTGAATGAATTGTTGCTGACATCATTCTTACTTCTTTAAATAGATATCCAAGCCTCTGCTTGTATCACAATCTTCTTATCTTTATGCATATCTGAGTACCAAGAACAAAAAGAAAAACAACCGTTACTACACAACGTCATCTACCAACATCTCCGACATGTCCACTTGCAAGGTAGGTACTCTGACTACAGTTTAATAGTGAAAGTGATCAATGCACTGTTGCATCAAGCGGCTCGGGTTATAACAAGATCAACTATTGCTTAAAAAGTGGCGCATGTCACTCTCTTAAGATCAACCTCAGGGTGTCAGAAGATTAGCGCCAGGAATCTATCAGACAAAATTATTAGACTATTTTATGCTATTTAGACCCGAGCTCTTAGGCATTTTATTTTCGTGCCCTAAACTTGGAGGATGAATTTGCTGTTATCTGCCAGGTTAGCCCTGTTCAAAGTGATTATACATGACACTTGATCTGTGTGAAATTGAACAGAAGGTTCCCATCTTATAACCTTTTTCAGTTGATTGATAAGCTTATCGCATTAATCACGCCATTTAGTGTTGATTCCATACCGCCCAGCCCGTATGTCCTCCCACATCCCGATGGCCACGCACCCAGTTTCTGCCACTTAGAACACATATCAAACAAATCATTACGCGAAACGATATAACCCCCCTCGGATATAAAATCTGTTTTCTGTTCTGTTTTGCTCTTTTGTGGCTGATGAAACGTCCTGGGCAATATTCCGTGACATATTCTGAAACAAACTTCTTGGTCAAAACATGCCCCATCTCGCGAGCATTACCCAAATTCGTCCTTTTCTTCCCGCATCGACTCGTCCAGATCCACTGTGTCGTATCCTGTTGCAATTGCGGCTCTGTAAAGGCTTGGTCTATGTGTCAACTCCAACACTGTAACCGTTTCGTCCCGTTGGAAAAAAGAAGAAGAAAAGACTCGGCGGTGAACAGACTTTATGATGAAAAGATATGTAGTATAAAGATGGGCCTGCATGACCTTTGGATGAAATCGTCTGACCTGAGAAAATCAGCCTTCTCGTTGTTCCAGTTTCTTAATATCCTTCTCTTCTTTACTGTCTTTCTTTTCGCCTCCTGGTGAGGTCTTTTACTATCTATTTGTTTTCAGCTGGCTGGACCTCTTATCTCGTTCCACTCATCAGTGTTACTATTTGTTTAATTCTTCAATCACGTCGAACTATTCATTTTTCTATTTTATCATTCGAAAAAATGATGATCAAGAGTTTGTTGTGGGCCGCGGCCGTGTCTGCCATGCCTCTTGTCGAGATGTCACCTCGACAACTCCACACAATGGAGCAGAACAAGCCCTTGACGAGTAAGTCCATTTCAAGTCTGACAAAAAGAATCGGGTCTGACAACTTGGTAGTCCGAAAGAATCCACCTCTAGCGCCCCGAGCCAACCGCATTATCCCCGTCGTAGTTGGAGGACCCCAGGATACCTTCGTGCCAAACATGATTCGAGCAGCTGTTGGTGACGTGATCCAGTTTCAGTTCAGTAATGGGAACCATACTGTCACTCAAAGCTCTGAGGACTCTCCTTGTCAGCCCCTTCAGGCAACACAGTCTGGTGTTATACACTCAGGTCATATTCCATTCAGCGACGGGCAGACTACCGTTGGGACATTCAACGTTCCTCTTACTAGCACGGATCCCATTTTTTTATATTGCGCAACTGGGCCACATTGCCAGCTTGGACAAGTCATGGCCATCAATCCGTGAGTGTATACGTGGTGTGGTCGTGAAGCAATTGCTAACTATGTCTAGTCCCAGTGAAGCAAACTTGGTGGAGTTCAACAAGAAGGCCAATGGCGCTCTAGCTAACGTCGATGCTGGTGAACCTACGGGTGGAACAGTAGGAGAGATCCCTCTAGCTGAAGCTGCTTTCACTCCTGCTCCTCCTGAAGACGGTGCTCCTCCTGCACCTCCCGCCGAGACTCCTCCAGCGCCCCCAGCTGATACTCCTGCTGCTGCTCCGGCTCCTCCTGTGGTCGAGAGTCCACCTGCAGCTCCCCCTGTCGCTGACGCTCCTGCAGAGGTGCCTCCTGCTACTCCAGCTGAGATTCCAGGTGCTGCATCTGAGGCGGTATCTATGGGAGAACACTACTAGAGATCTCACGTCACATGGAGGATGAGATGTTAGATATTTAGAGTAATCACTTAGTCTTGTGGTAAGGAAGGGGAAGAGGTTTCCTCTCTTCTATATCACCGAAATGATAAGACCATCTGATATAGACAATGACTGAACTCTATAACTTCGAGACAGCATTTGCAGGTTGCACTGATGCCATATTCTCGCTCCTTATTAAGACAAAATCATCATTTCTATACTTGAAGAAGACTGAATGATCTGTCGCTGTTCCCATTCGAAACTAGTTGCTTTTGATCCATTTTAGCTCCAAGAAGAACACTATGATGGATTATTATGAGGGTAAGCGATAGGAAACGACTAACAAACAAATTACCTGCCTAAATAAGATGCCATCTCGGATGTTCGGCACTGTGACTCATTCCTATAGATCCTCCTGAGTCTCCTGGACTAGATAATTCAATCATTATGGGTCACCAGGAGAATTGAAATCGTTTTACGATGCTAATAGATACTTGTCTAGATAAGCAGCAATGTTAGATTGTTTTGTCTTACGCCATTTGCGAATACGGATACGACTTATACATCGGTGGTTCGTTCTGAACAGGTATATATTGACATCTATCACGACATTTCCGAACGACGCAGGACTTTTTTAATTGTCAATTCTATCCAAGCAACTCACAATGGAAATATCCCGACAGTTTATCCTGTCAGAAAACCTGAGTAATGTCGAAACAGCGGGCCAAGGTCTCGAGTGCCTCGTCTACAAAGCAACAAGTCCGAACTACGGCTCAGTTGTTCTCAAAGTACCAAGAGTCAAACTCTACCAAAACGCCAACGACTTCAGTATCGAGGCCAAATATTTGATTCAGCAAGAAATTCACATATACCGTCTACTTCAGGATGGACCTGTTCCTGTGCCCAAGCCGTACAAGTACCTCGAACAAGATGGATACCCAGCCATGCTGTGCGAATATGTGGATGATGATGGGACGGATGTTACTTTTGAGGAGATGGGTCGCGTAGCAGCGCTGTTACATTCTACGCCTTTGAATGACCCGATGTTCAAGACAGTTGCTTTGGAGACGTCGGATGTCTTTTCGACAATGGAACAAAGAATGCAACGGCGCTTCTCTGTTTTGTCAAGGACGGTTCCCGAGGCTTCAAGCTGGATAAAAGACTGGAATCATATCTGCACCATTCTTAACGGTCTGCAACGTTTCCCACCAAGCCTTTTGCATATGGACTTTCGCGACGTCAACCTTCGTCACAGCCAAGGTCACATCAGCGCTGTGATTGACTGGACCAACGCGCTCATCGGCCCAGCGGTTATTGACATTTACCGAACTCTAGAGTTCAGCCAGCTTGGAGAGGGTTTCACCAAAGGATACTCCGAAGTGGCAACTTTTCCTGAAGTGACTGCGCAAGAAGAGTGCTTGCTTAGGCTGGATGCCGCGCTTGTGCTGGCGTTAGTATTCACATCTGAAGCCCCGGATGCTGTGAGGGGGAAGACCGCGGTGGCTAGAGTAAAAGAGCTGTCGGAAAGTCTTTTGAGGTAAACCCTTCAAAATTCTAATAAGACCGTCAGTGTTCGCAGCGGTCCAGATCAAAAGTTTCAGTCGAGAGACGAAAGGTTGAACGGTGTACTCTCTTGGTAGACGGACGATATAATGCATGAGCGAAAGAAGAGTGCTCATGTAAAAATAGAAAATACTAGACTAGAATAGAGAACTTTAGCTATCCGACGATCACAGGCAGTTGCTGGCTACAGTTGTGGCTTAGCTCTCAGCTCTATTATCGAGGTCATCATCAGGGTATCAGAGAAATTGACTGCCAGAAGCATAAAAGACGAAGAAAGTAGATCAGTTTATGTTATTTAGGTCATAACCTTTTTTGGCTATTTATCTTTCTATCCTAAACCCCAGAGGCCTGCGGTAAATCGAGTTACGTATCAGGAAATGTCTAGGCATTTTACTTATGTCCGCTAAGATTTGTCTTGAGAGATGAAAATAGTGAATAATTCATGGTTGAAATATCAAACGAGTGGCCATGAAGTTTTTAGCACGGTAATAGTGATTTCAACCGCATAAAGAACATGTCATCTCAATTGTTCGTATTCATAGTTTCGAAGGTTTATCTCCATCGTATAGCCGAGGCCTTCAAATCGTTTAGATTTGCTCTGTTTTCCATGCATCCAGGCAGTCGGTCTCCATTTGTCCACCAATACCAGTTAGATGCGTATCAAGTACACGGTATGAATATGAAAGTCGTTGGTCGATAACTTGCCATGCCAGGAACCCCTTGTTTTACCCCATGGGGAAACATGGGAATGTCGGGATAGACCCTGATGTTTAGAACCTTGCAACTGAAGCTCATGATCACTTGACTCGTACAATACTGTTAACTTTGTATGGTCCAAACTTTGATCAGCATCACGGGACTCCGGGACCTGAGACAATCCGCAGGAACCGAGCAAAGCCAAGGGGCGTTCTACCATCCATTTGGATCACAGAAGATGAGGGACGAAATAGATTGGTCATTTCATAGTGATTTAGGCACATCATTAGGCCATTTGTTTTCTACACTCCAAGTTGAGATGTCAAGTTCTTTATCAACTTCCAGCCATCTCACCGGAACATGAGATGATGTTACAGTACCCTTTGGGAGCAACGTTTCCGCTGCTGACGCGGACGTAGTGCAGCGTTGCACTGCAGCTGTACAATTTGGGATTGAAAAACAAACCTATCAAATCTATGATGCGATACACCAGCGTGGGTTGTTCATGGCTTACGGTTACCATTCGTTTGGTCAAGTTCATCGGCGAAGCAGTGTAAAGATCTTTGAGGATATAGTCAGCATTTGAGATCACAGCTTTCACATACGACCATACCTATCAGAGAACTCGGGATCCCGTCCGCTCTCCCATAGATAAGCTGGTAAGGGGCGGATTAGTAGTTGGGTCGGTGACGACCAGCGAATCCCCGCTGTTGTATGTTTTTTTGGGTCTTCTTTCTTCTCTTTTTGGACCCGTATTTCCTCTATTGCATGGGATGTGATATATCAATCTGTTAGAATGCCAGAAATAGACACCGATATAAGTTGCCAATTCCAAGACAACGATGGTTAGATTGCGGGGAAGTAATCTAATCAGCCAACCCTCTCCCTGTAAGCGAAGCTGCAAAGCTAGTCTCTCTTCGTTCATCCTCTTCTCGTAAACGTCAATGCCGAAACATTATGAGGACTTTGACCTCTTCGTTTCTGCTTGGCCTGGTCTTTCCCCGCACTTTTCGAAGTTGTCTAGTTTAGTCTCTCTGGGGTAGTGCATATCAATGGGAGGGTCCGGGTGTAGTAGCGACAATCCTATTTGCCCGGGAACAAGACACATGGGGGTTCAATGTTTGGGGGTTCTAAGCTTGGGATACAGGAAATAAACAGTCTGAGGGTGGGTCAAATGGAGAATAGCTGAATTGTTCTATCCTTCAGGTGGGCTGTGTCGTGTCTGACAAGGGTAGCTATGGAAAGGATAGCTCTGACTAGGGTAGCTTTGACAAGTCAACGCCCGTAAAAGCTGGGGAACGTCGTAATCTGACATGCAACAGTAACAGGTCTTGGCTCAAGAGTTTAGTTGGTTGGTTGTTGATCGTCAATGGATTTGCCTGCCTCGGGACAAAGGAAGTTTGAAAATTGCCTGATCGAGGTGACTACATTATACAGTATGTATATGCACATGCAGGCGGACCAGACAGAGTCCTTGTTTTTCTACACTTTACTTATCCGGCGAGGGGGGATCAGACTGAAGATCGGATATCCGTTTGCGAGTCAGTGAAATGTCTGTGCATTGTCTGTGAGTTGGTGGTTGAATATCAAGAGTTTGAAGTCCGGATATCACGGAACTCGACAACATCAATTGATTCTGTCACTTGGCCAATTGAAAACCAAAACCCATAAAGTCTTTTGATTTTTAGATCAAATTCCTCTCAATAAAACAATACGTGAAACCCCCGGGTATCTTTAACCCGAAAGCCAGGCGGCAAAGCAAATGGTATCCAGGATATGCAGGCCAAGCAACAGCTCCTCCCAAGAATATCACAACCACGTCGTATGCCCCCAAGAGCAGATTGACAGGCAATGAAACCATTACCCACAGTGTTATTAATCCAGATGACTTTATGATGCATTTGCCTATTGGTGCCCGCAATCTTTATCGAGAGGGGTTCGCAGATGTTGATGATGCTCTTGTCAACATCCGTTGGACATGTAGACATACTTCGGCGTTCATTCGGCATCTAAGCTTGCGTTCAGATCGATATACCCTGGTCGAAGTGATCTACTTGATGTCTTGATATATGTATAAATAAGCTTGGTGTTGTCCTGTTCTTCAACGGCCACTCTCAAGCAGAGTATCTCTCCATTCATTTCTCAAACAAGGTTTCACCATGGCGTCTTCCAAGTCGTATGCGAGCCACTTGGGCACGCTGCCTGAGGAGTTCGACATCATTGTATGCGGCGGTGGCAGGTAGGTTGTTATACAGTCCTGTTGTCAAGATGTACTAACAAGCGAAGCTGTGGCTGCGTAGTTGCTGGAAGACTCGCCAACCTCGATCACAACCTCAAAGTTCTGCTCATCGAGGCTGGAGAGAGTAACCTAAATAACCCCTGGGTACGCAATGGAATCTTCAATATCACTGAGGCTGAGGAGTATGCCATCACAGCAGCCCTAGGCTTACCCTCCGCCCTTGTGAGAATCTCAACACTCCAGTACTTTACTAACAGTTTCTCAGGTGTATAGGCCAGGAATCTACCCTCGTAACATGAAGCTTGATTCAAAGACTGCTTCATTCTACAAGTCGCGTCCCAGCAAGCATCTCGCTGGCCGAGCCGCGACAGTTCCCTGCGCCCATATCCTCGGAGGCGGTTCTTCCATTAACTTTATGATGTACACTCGCGCTAGTGCCTCAGACTGTATGTACATCTATTTTGATTTAGGGGGGCAAAAAAACTAATGTGAATGCAGACGATGACTTCCAGGCCAAGGGGTGGACCACGGAGGAGCTTCTGCCGTTGATGAGGAAGCACGAGACTTACCAGCGTCACTCTACCAACCCAGAACTCCATGGTTTTGAGGGCCCAATCAAGGTCTCGTTTGGAAACTATACGTACCCCATCAAGGATGACTTCCTCCGAGCCGCGGACTCCCAGGGCATCCCCTTTGTTGATGACCTCGAGGATCTCAGCACCGGCCATGGTGCAGAGCACTGGCTCAAGTGGATCAACAGAGACACTGGCCGTCGCAGTGACTCTGCTCATGCCTACATTCACTCCACTCGTGCTAAGCACAGCAACTTGTATTTGGCTTGCAACACAAAGGTCGACAAGATCATCATGGAGAACGGCCGTGCCGTTGGTGTCCAGACCGTTCCCACCAAGCCTCTTCACCCGAACCAACTTCAGACAAGAACCTTCCGTGCCAGGAAGCAGATTGTTGTTAGCGGCGGCACACTTTCATCGCCTTTGATCCTCCAGCGCTCTGGTATCGGTGACCCCGAGAAGCTTCGCGCTGCCGGTGTCGAGCCCAAGGTTGATCTTCCTGGTGTTGGTCTGAACTTCCAGGATCATTACATGTATTTCTCTGTTTACCGGGCAAAGCCTGAAACCGAGAGTTTCGACGACTTTATTCGTGGCGACCCCGAAGTTCAAAAGGTAAGATGAGATAGCTCCCAACAGAAGAATGACGGGAACTAACCATAAACACAGAGAGTATACGATGAATGGGCTCTTAAGGGAACCGGGTGAGTAGATTATTCATGGATAATAGTAAGAGTGGTTTGCTAATTGCGCTTTGTAGACCCCTTGCCACCAACGGTATCGAGGCTGGTGTCAAGATCCGACCTACTCAGGATGAACTCAAGGAATTTGAGAAGTGGCCCACTCCTCACTTTACCGAGGGATGGAAGTCCTACTTCAAGGACAAGCCTGACAAGCCCGTTATGCACTACTCTGTAGTCGCTGGTTTCTTCGGTGACCACATGCTCATGTAAGTCCCATCAGTGCATCAAGCTTTATGTTGACTAACAAGATAAAGGCCCCCTGGAAAGTTCTTCTCCATGTTCCATTTCCTCGAGTATCCCTTCTCTCGTGGTTTCACTCACATCAAGAGTGCTGATCCTTATGAGACTCCCGACTTTGATACTGGTTTCGTAAGTGAATATCCTTTCCGACTAGTTCAGAGTGTCCTAACAAGACTAGATGAACGATGAACGAGACATGGTCCCTATGGTTTGGGGATACATCAAGTCGCGTGAGACTGCTCGCCGCATGGACGCCTATGCTGGTGAAGTCGAGAACATGGTAAGTCAACTTCCCCATTAATTGATCCTTGGTCACTGACTTTATTAGCACCCCTTCTTTGCCTACGATAGTCCTGCTCGTGCTCATGACCTTGACCTCGAGACTACCAAGGCATACGCCCTCCCTGGCAACATCTCTGCTGGTATTGGCCACGGAAGCTGGTCTTCTCCTCTTCCCGAGGCAGACCGTAAGCCAGGTGCCAACATCCTCAACTCCAACAAGGCTCATATCCGTGAGGAGCTCAAGTACACTGAGGATGATATCAAGGCTGTTGAGGGTAAGCCGTCTATCCAATTCTTCACTCCGTCAGAGTCACTAACTAACCGTTCACAGAATGGGTCAAGCGCCACACCGAGTCTACCTGGCACTCCCTCGGAACCTGCTCCATGGCTCCCAAGGAGGGCAACAGCATCGTCAAGCATGGTGTTCTTGACGAGAGACTCAACGTCCACGGTGTCAAGGGACTCAAGGTTGCTGATCTTTCCATCTGCCCCGATAACGTGGGATGCAACACGTACTCTACTGCTCTGCTCATTGGTGAGAAGTGTGCTATGCTTGTTGCTGAGGACCTCGGATACTCCGGGGAGGCTCTTGAGATGAAGGTCCCTACTTACCAGGTACCCGGTGAGCTTGAGATCCGACACCGCCTGTAAGGGATGGAGATGTTTGATGCTTTGAGTTGTCTTGTTTGACGGCCAAGATTGGATGCAGCCGATCTAATGTCAATTTAGCGATTAATTGATTTATGTTGATGACAAGTGGAATGAACCAAGATTGTCGTGCCTATGTGATCGTCGTGACTTGCCTTGGCGTGAGGTTCACTAATGACAACTCTTAGGAAGTACTGGTCTAAAGACTGGTCTAAATATTCCTCTAATTGATGCTCTAAAGTACTTGTATTAATGTTGGTCTAACTACATAATTAAGTCAGGCAAGTTACATTTGTAAACTAACCGTTGTTGTCGACCTGCATTGCAAGTTGCCATTCACGTACTCCTTCATACATTTGTCTTGCTGGCAGTCTCAGAACGATTGTAAGTTTATTCCTATTATTAAATGCGATATGCTAAATAAGTGCTATCCTCTGCTCCTACCAAGACAAGGTCCATCTTACAAATTTTTAATCTCAAACTTCTTTCTCAAATGCTCACCATATTTGATGAACAACCATGGCGCAGGAATCAGCGCAGCAGCGATGAATCCGAGCAGACTGTTACCCCAACCCATACCAAGTTTGTCGTACATGGGCAATCCAGCAAGAGGCAGCACCGCTCCAGCGATGGATCGCATAACAGCGTTGGCAGCAAGAGCTGAAGCTGCGTAGACGGTAAAGGTGTCGATAAGATACATTTGCAGAGACTATATCATGTTAGCTTTGGGTTGTATAGGGAGATGTCTAGTGTGCTTACCATGAAGATGACAAGGTTGCCCACTCCGATCACACATGTTCCCAGAATAGGTGCAATCCAGTGTGTCTCGTACTCGGCAGTCCAGCCATAGATGAAAAACCCGACGGGAAGCAGGATGGCTCCTATTCTCAGCGGTGGCAGTCGGTACTCGGGCTTCATTATCTCAGACAGTTCAACGATGCCCTGCTCTTTAGCTTCGGCTGCTTTCTTCTTCATATACTTGTCGCTTGAGACGGAAAAGTAGCCCACGCCAATCAAGCTACCAACTCCCAAACCAAGGAACGTGAGACCAGCGTTGACCGTGCTGAAGTGGTAGATACGCATGAAGAGAGGTGTGAGACTCGTGAAAAGAAGATACAGATACGCATAGGCAAGACCGACATATACACCACAGATGATGCAGATGGGCGAAAACGCGAGCATCTTGAACGGCCGCAAAATACCACGCTTGAAGTAATCCGCTGGACTCAGCCCGGCATCGAGTTTAGATCGTAGACGTTCGTTGCCAGTCTCTTTTTGAAGTCTCTTTGTCTTTCGGGCAAGAATCACAGGCGCGTAAGTCTCTTCAGAGGCGAAGAAAAAGACAGTTGACAAGACGCCAGACGTGATGGCTATGATCCAGAACACCCAGCGCCAGCCTAGAGCATCAGTTACAACACCACCAACTACAGGGCCGATGATAGGACCCAGCAGAGGTCCAATACTGAAGACGGCCATGGCTGCACCACGCTTCTCCTGGACTATCATGTCCGCGATTGTGCCGCCACCATTCGTGATGGGTGTTGATCCGAATGTGCCGCTGAGGAAACGGAAGGCAATGAAGCTGCTCAAACTGGGAGCTTTGGCGGAAGCAATGACAAAGACTTGAGATTGTAAGTAGGAGTAATCATGTGAGAGATGGTAGAAGCTTACCAATGAAGCCGACATTGCAGCAATGATATACTATTTGACGTCCATAGAGCTCAGATAAAGGGGCAAATAACATTGGCCCCGCTGCAAAGCCAAGTACATAGACCGAGACACAGAAAGATGCCAGTTCAGGGCTTGTACTACCAAATTCGACCATGAGCTGTGGAACTCCGGGGGCAAACATCGCTAAGTAATCGATCGGGTTAGTTCAACGACTGAGACATGAGATGAAGCTTACTTACACGAAGCCAATGGTGTAACAAATGTCAAGGCCGATACCAAAACACAGTTGAGGACCTTCTTCCAGGTCGCAAAGTTATACGGGTTCTGCCGATCCTTGTCGCCATCCCACCAGACGATGTCGCTCTCACTTTGCGCCTGCGAACCGCCCTCTTCCTCGTCTTTTACGTCACCACCTTGTTTGTCAGGATCCAAAGACGCTGCTCCTTTGCTTGCATGACTGGCACGTCTGTGGCTGGTGAGACTGCTTCTTCGACGATGTTCGTCCGCTTCGGTGGGAATGAAACCGATATTACTGGGGATATCGGCATCGTGGCCTTCGGCTATGGCCTCTCGGGTCTTCTCTTCTCGTGTCGGTTCGCGCGTGAGGGGATTATGATGAGGGTGAGACTCTTGATGAGTCTGGTCGTCTTCTATACTCATTTTGAGGCAGGTTCGGCTGTGAATAATATCCGGGTTGTGGGAATTCCGTTTTGGGTAACTCCGTGTATCCGAACGCGTAGTCTCAACTTCCCCAGGTTTTCGCGAATATTCGTAAAATGTAATTCAGTGGTCCCTCTCCACTCAAGAAGATCAGGGTCCAGGTATGTGTGTTCCGTCCTCAAAAGTAGGGCGAGCAGGCAAGTTATCGTGCAGTCCGACGTGAAGATAGGAGGATACCAGTCAAACCAAACTTTGACTTGAACCGTGTGGGAAAGACGAGAGTTGGTATGGAAGCTATTCCACTAGGTGACTGGTGTTCAAATAATAACTTCGGATAATAGACAAATTGTCCAGTGTGGGTAGGGAAGTGGAAACCGAGATGGATGAAAGGATAAGAATGATTGTGAGAGAAGACGACAAAAAACATCTGAGTATGTTATCTACTATGGCTGGCTATAGCCTGAACTGATTCAATGCAACCAGGGTTCAATTCGCCCATACGAGGAAATTCGTCCCTTTCTGATTCAGTCGGTTGATGATCCCCTCTTCCAATGCAACGAACCTCGGTCGAAGCACTTCCTCCCCTCGCTTTGGGCTGTACACCCGTCTTACTATCAATGCGCACTAGACTAAACAGATCCTGGCTTCTCGCAAAGGGTCTTTTCGTATGGGGGTTACTTAATTTCATTGGACAGGGACATCCGACGTTGCAGAGGAACTTTGTCTCGGCCGAGTCGACGATATCTCGTCCGCGATATTTCCTGTTTATACCCGTCGCTTTGGGGGACATGCGGAGAGGCTCCATGATGGCTTGTGAAGGGGGGGGCATTTTCCCCGCGGTTCTTCATTTCGTAGGCCATGGTTATCGAGATAATCAAGAAATTACTCCCGCAGAGCATTTGACTGCTGGCGACACAAGGAATCAAGTCACTTAATCATCTGTTCTCTGAGACGACTGCCTTATGCTAGTACTAAGGTGGCATTCTACCCCAAAACTCATTATTATGTGACATTAGCAAGACGATGTCATCTACTTGTCTGAACACATACATAAACTTCCTTGACAAGTCTCGATACATAGAAGCATACCTATCGTAATAAAGATGAACATGGTCAATATGATGTAGGAATGTCAGATATCTTGATGACTATTAGTCACTAGGTACACAAACGAATGCGTGTGCGAGATTGATTCAACGTCCACTAGGTATGCAATGTTCACGGCTCGACCCGACCCGTTGGACCGTTAGGATTCAAGCAATGCCACCAACACTATCCGTGCCCCTGACACGTATTAACAATCCTTCGGCATCTTCTCAACTTCCACACTGCATTGAACCATCCATACCCTTGCACACCCTTGCATACAAGAACCAGATTGGGGCAACACTTGACTCGACACTCGAGTAACATATAGCTTGTATAAAACAGTTGGCCAGGAGCACGAGCAGATTCGCCCCATCATGGCATCTCTCATGACGAGCTGTTGTGTCCACTTTACAGGCTCCTCTACAAACCCTTACTTGGTATTTGGGGCCCAGCCAAAGGGCTGACAGACAAGTCTCGAAACATCACACACATCATGTTAGAAGCTGTTGAAGCAGAATCACACCACGGTTTGACACGTTACCCAGAATGCTAGTCATCCTATAACTTCGCATCATCAGGATCAGGGTATCATAATGCGTCTCTGAATCAAGAGATTCAGGCCATGCTCAAAGGCCCTTTTATAGTGTCGTCTTTGTATGCTTGTCTTACATGTTACCTGGTCGAAAAGACAGGTCATGAACTAGAATACATAACTGTCATACCGGTATATACGACAACAATTTGACTTGCAAATTTCCTACGGGCACGCATTCACATCACACCATGTTTTACGATTCTTCACATGCACTCAGCTTAATTTATGTCCAAATTGTAGTATAAAGGGTCTTGCCCTGTTTATTCTTTACGTGACTTATTCGTAATCCAGTACCCTGACCTTGGAAACAATCATTGCCCTGTCTATCATTAATTTGCGCATTAAACAATTCACCATCACTCCTGATCCATCTTATGAAACTTTTTTCCTTTACTGAAGCTGGCCAATGCCGAGGTGCTCGGGGTCGGCCTTGACAATTCGGAGGGTGTTGGTGTTACCCATGCCGCCCTTCCAGCCCTGGACAACGACGACGGTGTCGCCGGGGGTCAGAACGTTGAGCTCGAGAGCATTGTTGACAGCCCACTTGATTCGGCGGTCAACATCCTCCTGCCAGTTAACCTGGGCAAAGTCGGGCTTCTGCTCGGGGAACAGGAAGGGGTACACGCCACGGTACAAGTGAGCGAATCGAGATGTTGTGGGGCTTCGGGTGACCATGAAGATAGGGCAGACGGGTCGGTACTTGGAAAGCATGCGGGCCGACTCGCCGGAGGTGGAAAGGACGATGATACCACCGGCACCAAGATCGAGAGAGGCGCGGACAGCGGCCATGGCACAGGACTCGACAGTGCTGACAGGGCGCTTGACGAGAGTGCACATCTCCTCGAAGTGGGAGACATAAGGGATGGTGTTCTCAGCCTTGAGACAGGCCTCGTGCATCTCCTTGACAGCCTCGGAGGGGTAGGCACCCTTGGCTGTCTCGCCGGAAAGCATGACACAGTCGGCACCGTCAGTAATGGCGTTACCGACATCGCTGATTTCGGCGCGGGTAGGGCGGGGGTTCTTGATCATGGACTCGAGCATCTGAGTAGCGCAGATGACAGGCTTGCCGGCAAGGTTGCACATGGCAATGAGCTTCTTCTGGGCGGCGAAAACCTCAGCAGCGGGAATCTCGATACCGAGATCACCACGGGCAACCATGACACCGTCTGTGGCCTCGAGGATCTCGCGGAAGTTGTTGAGACCTTGTCGGTTCTCGATCTTGGCAATAATCTGGACACGCTTGCCCTGCTCACCGAGGACCTCACGGATGTCATGGATATCCTTGGCGCGGCGGATAAATGAAGCAAAGACCATGTCGACGTTGTTCTCGACACCGAACTTCAGATCGGCCTTGTCCTTCTCGGAAAGAGCAGGCAGATCGACGTCAGTGTTGGGCAGGTTGACACCCTTCTTGGAGCAGATAGCACCGTTGTTGCGGGCCCTGACATGGATAGTCTTCTCGTCGACAATCTTGAGGACATCGAAAGCGAGGACACCATCGTCGACGTAGATGATACGGCCGGGCTCGATGACGTTGGTAATGTTCTTGTAGTCGACGTACCTGAAAGAGTTAGTAGGGGAGGAGTACATCATTATTGGATAACTAACATGTTCTTGTCGTCAGAAGCGGTGGCATAAGCATCGTCGGTGGTGATGTTCATCTCATGTCCGACGCTGATGGGAATGTCCTCATCATTGGGAGTGTTACCAGTTCGGATCTCGGGTCCCTTGGTGTCGAGGGCAATGGCGACGTTGCGGCCAGGGTGGGTGGCCTCGGACTCACGAGCATGGTCAATGACGGACTTGTGGTACTCGTATGATCCGTGAGAAAAGTTCATGCGGACAACGTTAAGACCGGAATCTCGGAGCTTGTTGATGGCCTCAACAGAGTTGGTCTTGGGGCCAATGGTGCAGATGATGGAGGAGCGGCGGTAGTTGCGCTCAGGTCGGAAAGCGGTGTCGAGGGAGGCAAGCCATGAGATCTTGCCTCCGAATTCGAGGTGGTCTTGAGCGGTGGTAGCCATGACGCTTTTGTTTTGGTTTTCTGACTTCTGAGGCATTGTGAACGTGGTTAGCAAGTTGATGGTGGGAGAAGAGCTTGGCGAGGTAGCTCTGGCTGCAGAAGGAATGGAGATGTGAAGAGACAACAAGTGCGGTACAGTTTGGACAACCACCAAATATATATCTCAGTAGATCGAATGATTGTAGATCGCACTGCCGATAACAGGGGATATCAGGTTGTTCTGCGGACACTTGCCATGCAGGGCAACGGAGTCACTTTCGTGTGTAGGAAAAGCATGGGGCTAATGTGGTATCTGACGTTAAGTGACGTGGTGGGAAAGGCGATAGGGATGGGGCGCCGTATTTTGGTGGGCAGAGGCATTCGGCGCGATGCAAAACGGCTGGCTTGGCTAGTGAACAGGACACAGGATGACCCATGAGGTCAAGAGATGGGCCGAGTTGAGAATCGTCAGATTGTCGCTAATCGGGCCAGAAAAACCGAGAACAAATCCGGCGATTGATAATTTCTGGGTCGAAAACAAACGACTTTCTGAAGCACAGCCAGAAGTGAGACCAGAAATGCATCTGCCAAACTCGATGCTGCCACATATTTCCCTATCGCCATTGCCAGAGAAGCGCAGAATAGCGGGATCTCGGAGTCCAAGCCACAGCAGCCGTCTCCATCCAGGTGCAGCACAGAAGCAGCAGTAGTATGTCGACTTACAAAGGGATATGGATATCGTTGTACGAGTGTTGCACCGTACGATAATAATCCAAATGGATGATATGATCAGAAGAGGCAGAGGAACGTGCGCTCTTCCTGGTATTATACGTTCGACGAAGGAGGGGTGGCTCGCAAAGGTCGAGGCGTAGAGGGGTAAGTGGAGGTAAAGCTGTTTGACGTCGAAGGTCAAGAAAGGTTGAGAGATGAGAAGGAAGAGAAAGGAAGAGGAAGAGGAGAGGAGAAAGAAGTAGAGTTGGTGTGGTGATGATAATAAAGACAAAAATTGGCTGCAAAAACCAAACAGAGCAAACCTACGGCCGAGACAAGGCAAGACTAAATTCCTACCTACACGCTGCACCTACCGCTTTCATTCAAAAGAGAAGGGGTCAGGAAGGGTACTTTGCTCCTTCCTCCCCAATCAACAAACATGTGTACCTCCCCAAGAAATTTACAGCCATCATGACTGGAGGGGTAAAGAGCCAAGCCAGGAGTAGCGCTACGGAGTACTTGCCTCACATGTATCTAGCATGGATGTGGATGGCGGATTTTACAGTCTGAGCTCTCTTTTTGCCCGTGGTTGAGATCCATAGGGAGGAGCTCTTTTTTTCTTTACTTTTTTTTCTCTCTCTCGTTCTGGCGATCTGGTTCAAAATTATGGGGAGCTCTGACACCCCGCTTCCTGTGCAAGATGAAAGTCAGATACAGATTGCAAGCACTAGAATTGTCTAAATTTAGAGAAAACCATATATTATTATTCAAGACTATAACTATACAATCAAGTTTCAAACAAATCTCCAAATAGAAACTTGTTTGATATTGTTATCATGGCTTCTCGAGTGCTGTTACAGTCCCATCCATGAAAGCTGTTGTGTCGCCCCCCTCCATACCTAGAACCTACGTCGCAGCTCTCCCCCACCAAAACTCGACCCCGCTATCGTTAGGTGGCTTTTACAAGCAGGGATCGAGTAATTATTGTAGGGGCAGAGGGGCCGGGCCTCTCGGGGCAAAGCACTCCGCCCACTACTGCAGCTCCTCTGTTGTTTGGCGAACTGCAAAAACATCTGCCAAACTGACTTGTAAATTAGCCAATATTTCAAGGGTGGGTTATCATACAAAATTTGTTAATCCTAAATGGCTGCGTATCTTTTCCCAGTCATGATCAACACTCTTTCGCCTCTAGACGCGCAACAACGCCATGACAATCCCCCGCTCAAATGCTGACAGTCCCTTTAACAAATCGTTGAGTCACCCTGTACATACACAAAGCGTTTGGCTGGTGCCAACAGCCCAAGCTGGAGACAAGAACCGCCCTCTTCGGCGAATGAAATCCTTACTCGTTCCTTTTTTAGCATTGGCCTTGACCTTGTTTCGTAACGCCCTCAACAACGGTTGTGAAACTTTGCTTGGCTTCAAATCCAATCAGTCAGTTGTTTGACAGGGCATGCTGCTACGATTGGGTCGAGGTTTATGTTACTATTGCATATAAGTAAAGCGTTCAAAAGCCTCGAGGCTTGATACACTTGAACTTCAAGGGGTCAATTCCCTTCCTGTATAGGCAGGCAATGAATTATTTTTGGTGTGATTATCATGACAAGTGTTTCGTTTGTTCTTTTAATATGACTTTCAATAAGAGGTCATGTCTATGACGCGAGGGAATTAACGCGATTCTTATCTATGAACCTAACCTATCAAGCTGATCCTCAACGTTCTTCTGTCTTGGCTTTCGTTGGTTCAGCCTAAGTTCAGAGGTTAGCTCTAACCATGAACTTACAGGAGAGCTATCATGGCCGCGGAGATCACCACTGGGTTCAGCTATTCGAGATAGACCCCCATCTCCTGACTAATGCATCCAGGTCTTGCAATTCGACACGACTTGTGGCTGACCGACATGTCTTTTCAACAGAAAAATAGACCAATGCAAAAACCCACCTTGAAGCGGCCCCTCCCTCACCCTTTTAGGCACGAATGAGGTTTCAGACACGGCTCATTGCATTGACTAACGGCATTGAAACGATGTCGTTCCAGATATCGGTAGATACCAAGCTCGGTGAGTAAACTTTGGTTGTCAAAATTTTGGCAGCGCGGGGGGCGCGCAAAAAGAGGATCCTGACTATGCCCAAGCATATCTGCTGCTATATGCCGCCATGCTATCTTATGCCTCATAGATGAGGGATTATTTGTTGTCTTGGGCTGACCTTTTGTCTCTGACTCTGACTCTGACTAATGTCTTATTGCTCTTCTTGGGATAGACACGGCGATGCACTCGGCGAAGTCTCTCTAGACCCTTGAACCCCTCTCGTGTCTGGACCTCAACCTGTCCCACGCAGACATTGAGATGAAAAATGCTGTGAGTGGGTTTCCTGTAATAAGGCCGGAATGCGAGCGAACAAGCGGTTGCTTCTACTCGGCGACTACGAGACTAGCGGCGGCGGCTGTACGTTGCAACGTGCTGTGATGCAACATGGTAATTGAACCCCATTGATCTAATTGAGTTCGATTCAAGCGCATTGCCGTATCAGGACCTTCCGCTGAGATTGTCAACTCCGTATAAGCGAAGTATATTGAGTTATTTACACGACAGGTTCGAGTGAACATCCATCTGGGGATAGTATCATGCGAGTGCCAGCTATTCCATCTTCAGCCTAGTTAGTTACCTTTGCCAGATTGATACCAATAATAATATCTGAACCAAATATTCGCATCTCAAAATAAATGTCTTGCATCTTCACATCCACAATCAAAACAGACCCAATTGCTTGGTCTGGCACGTGATATGGTTCTTCCCCGGAGCTTTCTGCGCCGGGCTGCCGGCGACTCCACTTCCGCCTGCTTCCCGAGGCGGGCTGTGTCGCATGATACTGGACTAAGCCAAGGTTGATCATCAACGACTCCATTCACGAGCCTGCACACCGCGAGATCCTACAGTACAATCGGAGACCATACCGAACGACCAGACGACTTTCAAATCCCAACAACTCATCTTCAAAAGACCTGCATCATGGTGGTAAGTATCTTATGAATCACCCAACCCTCCCGGAGCTATGCCCTTGTGGCTAAAGACTCCTCACAGCTCCTTAACCTGCTGACTTTCGGACTCTGGTCAAAGGTCGGACGGTTGACACACTATGCTTTCGACGCTGTTCTCTGTAAGTTGAACTCCATCCCTACTGTCTGACGACGACAGATTTGCGTGTTAGATGGGCTAACATCTCCTAGTCTCGGCCTTCCTTGCCGGCATGAAGCGATCAACTGGTTTGACGTGAGCTACAACACCCGCGCATCCCCCGACCATCTCTAATCATCAAAAACAGCTTCAAGACCGATAGACTCGCTGGTGAGAACAAGGACTTTACCGGATGGATCGATAGATATCTTGGTGTTGGCGAGTGGGTCATGGACCAGTCCGTTGCGATTGCCGGATCCAGTGGCTACTTCGAACGAACCCGATGAGCGACGAGACGTCTTCCCACCTTCAAAGATATTGATACCATGAAACCTCCACTCAGACTCAGCCGCGGGCTTCGATTGACGACTTGACATACGCGCACAAGACATGGACAAAGATTGCCTGACACGCGAGAGATGACGCGCTGGATTTCAGATAGGCGTTCGGATATATATGACTATGCATGTGAATTGGATCAACGATACTGAATTAACGAAGTTACCACTTTCTATTCTACCCCCGTGTGAATGTTCCTGGAAGATGTAACAAGAATGCCTGGTTATCCGCCTCTTGCTTGGGTCATTATTCATAAGCGCTATTTAATCATAAGCTTTGTCACCGCTAAAAACTCAGCATCCTATTCAATCTTGTTCGGATCATGAAGCTCCGCCAAGAACTCGGCTGGTACATCATTATTTCCTGTGCTGCCTCTTCTCAACACCACACTCTGCTGCTGGGGGCTTTCTGGAGGATCATGGTCATGGTCCTCCATTCGAGAGACTAGCAAGTCGGCAGGAACTTCGTTATCGCTCTCGTCGTGACTTTCCGAGCGTCCCCCTTGACTCACATCATCTGCCTTGTCCGCGGAATCATTATGCTCAGGAGAAACGACTACAGCGGCTGGTTCAGGGAGCCCAAGAGTATCTCTCAGGAGAGCCTGAGCTTCGACAAACGCCTCTAGCTCAGCACCAATTGCGCATATGAGAAGATTCCAGTGTTTTGATTCGGCCAGCTGTAATCGCTTCTGTAGCTCTTGAACGACATCATCCATTTCAGACAGCTGACTTTGCACGGCTGCTTGTTGAGGCTCTTCATCGGCATCCCCGGCCTGACTAGCTTTCACCAGCTCTCGAAGTTTTGCCTCAAATTGTGCGACCAGTCCAGTAACATCAGACCATACTTGTGAACCTTCAATCAAAGCTTGGCGATCTTGTGAAATCTGCGCCTTGCGATGCTCAAGGGCAGCAATTTCTCCTTGCCACCATGTTCTTGCCATTTCCACTGTACGGCGTTCGGGGCGAAGTTGTAGAAATTCGGTGCCTCGCAAGATATCCATGTTTTCTTTCGGTCGCGAGTTTTCATTGTAGCCAAGAGCATCGATGTCTAATGGCGTAACGGGCGGCGTCTGTATCAGTGTTCTGACTTCCATATCGACGTCTCTGCCAGCTGCCCGGTAGCCACTCAAACCTGCCTCTCGTCTACCCTTGACGTCTTCCATCTTCTCTCGCACCCACTTGCGGCGCCTCTTTGCTCCAGCTAACTTTTCTTCAAGGCGTTGTATATCGACGTCCAGTTCATGCTGTTCTGCTTCCAACGATCGGAGCTCTTGACCCAAAGGCTCTTCCTCATCATCTTCCAGCGCATGAAGTTCAGCGTAAATATCATCCCGTCTCTTACTCATCTTATCAAGATAAGCCAGAGCGTCCTTTCTCTGCTCGAGTGCGCTATTCAAGTGTAAGCCTTCTTCGGCCTTGAGCTCAGACAGAGCGGCCATAGAACGTTGTAAACCAACTCGAGCCGACTTTAGGCCGCGAGGCTTGTTTGACACCGGCTGCCTCACAGGGATAACATTTCCATCTGGTGTAGAACGCGTTGGCATATGCAGCGAGTTCATCATGCGAGACTTTGACGTAGCTGTGGAATAGAATGTGCTCTCTCCTGTCCCTGTGTCGCTTCCGAAATTACTTTCGGATCCCCCATCTCCACTGCCAGCAATCAGGCCTGACGCTTGAAGGTCCAGAAGTTGTTGGATATCTCGTTCAAGGGCCTTTTCTCGCCTCTGTAAAGTTCTCCATATTGAATCAAGTCGTGGTCGATTGTCTACGTGCTTTTGACTCGGGCTATTCGACCCGAATCTGCTGGCTGAAAGTAACCCATAACCTCTTCCATTGTCGCCGTGGCTTGACACAGTAGATTGTCGAGAGGATTGTTGGTTTATCATCATTGAAGATGCGATCGGAGGTGGTGGTCCTGCAAAGATTGGTTTAGATCTAGTATGAGGAGGGGAGTTGGAATTGCGATGTTTGCTGTCCCATGAAGCAGGTGAGGAAGATCGACGGGTGGATGTGGTTGACGCAGGTTGGATGCTCTTTCTAAGTCTAGGTCGAGGGGGCTCCTGGTCGAAGAGAACGTCGTCACTTCTGGGTTCGAGCTCGTCTAAATCATACTCGCTGACTTCTCGAATCGGAGGGGTTCGCAAAGGAATGGATAGTCGCTGACGAGGACTAGAGATACGATCAAACATTGAAGGCGAAGACATGTTCGTCCGTGAAAAAGGTATGTCGCGTGAATGACTGCCTTGATGAACGAGTGTGTATAATCGCAGTGTTGGACGTTGTCGCAAACATTCGTTAGAGGTCGGTTAGACGCGGCGTGGAGTGAGAAAAGGCGAGAGCTGTCCAAGGTTGACCCTTTGCATTTATTCGACTGTATCGAAGATGTTTCCAACTGATGATGAGTAAGTAAATAACATGAGCCGTGAAGTGCATCAAGATCGTAGGAAGTTTCGGTAGAGCTTGGCCGTAAGAAGCTTTGAACACTATCTGGGGTTGGCATGTGCCCACATGGGGTGCACATGCCATGAGCTGCTGAGATCCACAGGGCGGGGAGTGGATCTGTACCACCACAGCGTCACGGGTTTGTCTTCATGTGATGGAGCATTTATGATACATGATGCTGCAAGATATCTGCTACAAGTAGTATATAACGTCTATATGCTATTGGGTGATCGGTATACATGAAGAATTATAGCTTATCTAGATACTGGCTAGCGTGGCGATTATATCTTGTACTCAAATCATGCCTCAAGGCCAGAGCCAGAAAATACAAACACAAAAATTATGGCAGCATACATGGAAGAAAGCAGACAGTTATTCTGCATTATAGCCATTAGGACTATAGATTTGCCCTATTTCATACGCTGTTTAGTTGCAGGAGGCCTTGTGTGTCAGAATTCACATCCTTTGAATCCTTTAGAACAGATGTAAACCAGAAATCGCAACTCCAAACTTGTCACTTATAGCTATACTGAAGGTATCACGTCGTACCATATAATAATTCCTATGCAGAAAACCCAATAACTAACGATGTTATCTTTGCATTCAAAGAGCCTACTTGCATCTTTTGTTCAAACTGAAGAAACCTGCCCGTTCTCTCATCTCCACCTTCGCCATCAGCCTACCGGTTAACCCCCTCCCTTCTCCAAACCATACTCACTTGATCAAGGCCGAGCCAAGCCAGGCTGGACCAGACTGGACCTTGTATTGTTTGCGCAAGCAATATGCCCGTCGCATTCTTTTCTTGCTTACCAAAACCTCCGTTTCCTCTTTGCTTCATCCACTAGAAACGACAGCCACCCAGTCTTGCTTTTTGAGTAACACTCGAAGCAGAGCATTTGCCCAACGTTTTGAATTTACCAAAGGCCAATTGCCGACGATCATCCTCAGGCCAGGTGTACTGTAACTCTGTAAGGGAGAGCTGCTTACTCCACCGCGATTTAATTGAATGCAACGTTCAATTGCCTTGACATCGTCGCTCAAACCTTCTTGTTTCGTATTCTGTTGTTCGTCTTGCTCGTCTCAACTTTGCGGCTGCTGTTGCAGTTCAATCATTTCACTCTGCCCCTGGCGCCAGGCCACTCACTGCACGGCTTGCTGGATCAACTCAGAGCGTTTGAGACAAAATCGTCGAGTCAACTTGTCATATTGACCAGGTGAGGTTGCTGCTTATTTATTTTTGGCGTCTCAAGCCTAAGGGTCAAGTTTTCTGATAACCTAACGCCAGACCAGGCCAGGTCCGTCATTGAGCAGCCAAGAAACAACCAAAGCATCCAATCATGAGCCAATCACATCAATTTCCTCCCTCACTGCGTCAAATGCAGGTGGGCTCCATGTCTGCTCCTCGCGCTGGCTCTGGCTCTGGCTCTGGGTCAGGTTCTGGATCCGGCCCTCAACCCCATCCCCAGCACGACGAATTGCACATGTCGGGCTTGAGCCAAACTGGTGCTCCAATCTCCATGTCGCCTCAAGAATACGAAAACCCTCCCCAGATCAAATTTGAGTCTTCGCCTTCAAATTCTCATTATAGGAACCCTTCCAATACTTCGGTGCCCAACGTTCTCCAACCCGCCGGTGGCCTGTCCGCTCGCGGCGCCCCAGCCTCGCCCAACTTGCCCTCTCCGATGCAGCAATCTTCTCCCGCTGCTTCATCCGTCCCTCACCAGCCGCCGTCGCAAGCTCAGCAGCAACAGCTCCCTCATCACTCCCAGCAGCCACTGCAGATCCCCTCGCAGCACGGCCAACCTACACGCGGATATTCAGGCTCTCCATCCGCCGCAGTCGCGAGCAAACCCCCGCTGAGCATGTCTCACAGCTACTCCCGCTCCAGCCCAGCCGCTGGCTACGATGGCTCCTCTAGCTATCATGCATATACTCCCACGACGCCTGGCGGTTCTACCTCTTCGCATCTAATGTCACCAATCGATACTACCCGCTACAATGCTCCAGGATCTCAGCGCAACATCTCCAACACCCCGCTTGGCCTGGCTGATATTCGGCCCCGCGCCGATTCGAGCATGTCCGACGGCACTGGAGCTGCCATGGCCTACGACGCCAACAATGCCCAACCAGGAACGAGCAACTATCTTGCGCCTTGGGCGATTTACGCTTTTGACTGGTGTAAATGGCCGGCCCAGGGCAATGGTGCTGGTAAGCTCGCTGTAGGGAGCTACTTGGAAGATGGACATAACTTTGTGCGTCATGCAAGGCGACAGATTCGCGTGTCCAATCGCTGACTGTTCTAGATTCAAATCCTTGATAGTCATATCGCACCGACTCCTCAAGATGTCTACACTCCTGGTACATCCAAGTTTAGCCTCGAGTTCACCAAAGTCGCCGAAGCTACCCACTCTTACCCTGTGACCCGCCTATTGTGGGAGCCGCCTTCGTCGCAGAAGCAGTCTACTGACCTGCTCGCGACTTCGGGCGACCACTTGCGATTGTGGTCTCTTCCCAGTGAGAACCCTTCCACGCCCAGTGGCACAATCGGCCGTCGCGACAATGCCACCACCAAGTTAACTCCTCTCGCGTTACTCTCCAACTCCAAAACACCGGATCACACTGCGCCTCTAACATCACTCGATTGGAACACCGTCTCCCCCAGTCTTATCATTACGTCCAGCATAGATACAACATGTACCATCTGGGATATCCCCTCACTCACGGCCAAGACTCAGCTTATTGCCCACGATAAAGAGGTTTACGATGTTAGGTTCTGCGCCAAAAGTGTGGATGTTTTTGTTAGTTGTGGTCAGGATGGAAGTGTCCGAATGTTTGATCTTCGAAGCCTGGAGCACTCGACAATTATTTACGAGCCTACAGGCAAGGAAGAGCGAGGTAAGCTGTCTGCAGAATTTAGTTACTACTTTGTACTGACCTTAAACAGACCCCAACGGTGGTCGCGTTAGTCCTACACTGGCTCAGCAAACCATGTCCAATCCTCCGCCGCTACTCCGCCTTGCGACTTCACCTCACGATACCCATCTTCTTGCTACTTTTGCTCAAGATTCCAATGCTATTCGCATTCTGGACGTGCGGCAGCCGGGTCAGGCCTTGCTTGAGCTGCGTGGACATGCTGGAAACATCAACTCCATCGAGTGGTCGCCCCATCGACGAGGAATGCTTGCTTCAGGCGGTGACGACTGCCAGGTCCTTTTGTGGGATCTTTACAACTCCGGCCAGCCCATAAATGGCACCCCTCAGCAGGACAACCCTAGGAGCCCCGTTGCTAGCTGGCAATGCGATTACGAGATTGGCAACTTGGGTTGGGTGCCCCAACTTCCTAACTCCGAGTACGGCGAGTGGCTCGGTATTGGCGCAGGACGTGGTATCTGGGGAACAAGAGTCATGTAAAGGCACAGTCATTGGCAGGCTGGTGTCATTTGTAGTACGTAGGGCATGGTATCTGATGGCTCTCCAGAAACCTTGCTCGAACCACGTAGAATGACAACTTGAGGGTACGGTATATTGCATTCTGCAAAGCCTGGAGTTATTATTTTGGCGGTTTTTGGAAGTTGGCTTGGAGCATCTGCGACATTCTCTGGTTGCTGAGATCAAAACGTGGTAGTGGTTGAGGGGCCCCGCTTGGTGTGAGAGAAACACGAACCCGTATACGGAAACTTGCGCTCCCATCTAAGGCAGATAACTCGAGTCGTGAAACGTGGAGGGCTTGGAAAACAGTCTGTGTCATTGCTTGGATAAGGCGTGGGCTATGAGATCTCAAAAGCCTGACTTGACTGACAGGGCAAGGGGAGTATAGAACGCATATATTATTGGAGGTTAGCGTTGGAGTAGATATAGATGATGAGAAAACGTTCCAAGTATTTCTAAACTTATGATATCTATCTCCCAACTCTTCGTGATGAATAGGTTGTGACTGTATGACCAAGGCCGTGTCGCATAGGTAGCATTAGAAGTAGGTACCTAACTTTGTAAACGCGCAGCAAGCGGCAGGTACTTGCATTTTGGAGTTTCGGCAGTGATAGTGTGTCACATAATTGCTCTACAAGTATGGGTCCGTCTCTTCATTCGTTACGGCGTGCCGATATATGATCAATTTTCGGTTAGGAAGGGTCCCTGCTATGACAGTTAATTGACTTTGAATCTGCCATGCCGGGCCAACTTTCGGTGAGAATAATTGGAGGTAGGTACAAAGGAGGCCTGGGCATACCTGTATTAAAAGTCATTGGAACTAGGTAGTAGTTTTAGAGTGCAGTCTTTAAAGTCCAAGACCAAAGTCTAACACTTCCCTCGTTACACATACAACTAAACTATCACTCAATATAGGACAACAAAAAAGTTATTGTCAAACGATACAAAAGCCCATAAGAACATACAGCCAATCACCAATACATATCGTCTTCGCACATGCCTATGACTGTGATCTAGGTATGCGTGAGTGAACCTGCACCTGCACAATTAGCGACCCACTATTCAAGAAATAGTGCACTGCACAAGGTCCGGCATTTTGCCGTCTGGAGCTCCAACATTACTCGGAGTTGCTTTGACTTTATTTCATTGTTCATCTGTCATCCATCAAAATCCTATTTAATATTCTCTTTCTGCATCGCCGCTACTTGTCCTTTCTTTCATTCTTTCACACTCGAGCGACAAACGCCCAGACAATTACCAGAGACACGTTACGTGTCGCGGCTCCCTCGCCACCATGTCTTCTCACGACCCTTCGCGCTTCGACGATTCTGAGGACGAGGAAGATTTCAACCCTGCGCCCGCCGATCTATCCGACGAAGAACAAGATGGCGACAATCAGAAAGTGAAGCGCGGAAGCAGCCCCGCGCCTCGCGACGATGATGATGACGAGGATGAGCGACCTTCTAAATCGCGACATGCCGATGACGATGAGGAGGAAGAAGAAGAGGAGGAAGAGGAAGAAGATACTGGCAGACGTCGCGACGATGACGACGAGGAAGACGAAGAAGATGAGGACGAGGAAGATGAGGACATCCAACAGGTAAGGGGACATGAGCTGATCCTGGCGCGTTTGTTGCCTGCTTTGTCTTCGGTGATGCTGACTCCTTTTAGGGCCATCGCAGAAAGCGCAGAAAGGAGCGAGGCGCCAATTTCTTCGATATCGAGGCTGAGGTCGACGATGAAGATGAAGGCGAAGACGACGAGATGCTGGGTGAAGAGATAGGAGACTTCATCACCAACGATCACCCAGACGACATTGCGGAAACCGGTATCGACGATGACCGACGACATCGTGAACTCGATCGCCGCAGAGATATGGACTCTAGCATGGACGCCGAGAAACAAGCAGAGATTCTGCGACAACGATACGGTAACAGACGCTCTGGCAAAGGTTTCAGAGACGTATCGGTGGTTCCCAAGCGACTGCTCCTCCCTAGTGTGGATGATCCTAGCATTTGGGCTGTCCGATGTAAAGAAGGAAAGGAACGAGAGGTCGTTTTCTCAATCATGAAGCGTATCGAAGAGCGAGCGGGTACGAAGGACGAACTCGCCATCACTGCTGCGTTCGAACGCGGAGGCATCGAATCCGTCATGAAGGGTTTTGTCTACGTTGAAGCACGACGTCAAACCGACATTCTAAAGGGACTTGACAGCATGATGAACGTTTATCCTCATTCCAAGATGATTCTTGTCGATATCAAGGATATGCCTGAGCTGTTTCGCATCTCTAAAACTCCTACTCTGGAGCCTGGAGCCTGGGTTCGTCTTCGAAAACCCCCAAAGCACAATGGTGATCTTGCTCAAGTCATCGACGTTACTGAGAACGGTCTGGAAGCTCGTGTTCGCTTCATTCCCCGATTGGATTATGGCTTGCGAGATGATGCCTTGTCTGCTGATGGCAAGCGCAAGCGACCCTTCGGAAATGGACCTAAGCCACCTCAACGACTATTCAGCGAGATCGAGGCTCGAAAGCGCAACCCTCGTGCTATTCAAGGAAACCCTTCCACTGGTACATGGACATACAACAACGAGGAGTTTGAGAATGGATTCCAAGTCAGGGATATCAAGATCCAACAACTCACCGTTACTGACGTAAACCCATCTCTCGAAGAGGTTACCAGATTCGCTTCGGGGGCCGAGGATGGAACCGAGAACCTTGATCTCAAGGCGCTGGCACATAGTCTCAAAGACAGCAACGCTCTAGCTACGTACCTTCCTGGTGATGTTGTCGAGGTCTACACCGGTGAACAAAAGGGTGTCGTCGGAAAGGCCATGCGTGTTCATTCCGATGTCGTCTCGATCACTGTTACTGAAGGTGAACTTGTTGGCCAGGAGATCGACGTACCCATCAGAGCCCTTCGTAAGCGCTTCAATGTCGGTGACCACGTCAAGGTCATTGGTGGTAGCAAGTTTAGAGACGAGGTCGGAATGGTTGTCAACATTAAGGATGATAAGGTTACTCTCTTGACGGATCAGACAAACTCAGAAGTCACTGTCTTCAGCAAAGATTTGCGCGAAGCAAGTGATATTGGTGGCCAGGGCTCACTAGGCCAGTACTCACTACACGATCTTGTGCAGCTCGACCCTACGACTGTGGGTTGTGTTGTCAAGGTTGATCGCGAGTCACTTGTTGCCCTTGATCAGTTCGGAACACCTCGCCAGGTTATGCCGTCACAGATTTCTAACAAGATTCCAAAGCGAAAGACAGCTGTTGCCGTTGATCGACATGGCTCTGAGATTCGCCTGGAAGATGTTGTCAAGGAGTACACCGGCCAGCAGCGTCAGGGCAAGATCATTCATATTCACCGCTCATACATTTTCCTACACTCCAACGACAACAAGGAGCATGCCGGTGTTTTTGTTACCAAGGCCAGCATGGTCAACACTGTTGCTGCCAAGGGTGGCCGAGTCAACACTGCCGCAGCTACCGGCCCTGATTTGACAGCCATGAACCCAGCGCTTAAGCTTCACAAGAACGGAAGTGAGAACAAGCCTTTACAACAACCCAGATCTTTTGGCCGAGACAAGGCAATTGAACAGACTGTTGTTATCAAGAAGGGAGCCTACAAAGGTCTCCTGGGTATTGTCAAAGACACCACAGACACACATGCTCGTGTCGAGCTTCATACGAAGAGCAAGACGATCACAGTGCCTAAGGATTGTTTAGCCTTCAAGAACAGGATGACTGGTGCTACCATTGATATCGCCAGCCGAGGCGGTCGTGGTGGTTATGGTGGCGGTGCTGGACGTGGCGGCGGTGGTGATCGTGTGCCAGGCTGGCAGAGCGGCTCACGCACACCCATGGCAGGTGGTAACTCTGACAGAGTACCTGCTTGGGGATCACGAAGTAAGTCTGTTCATTACTGGCCCAATTTCATGTTACTGACATAGCATAGCACCTGCTGCAAGTGGAAGAACACCTGCTTGGAAGGCTCAAGATATGTCTGGCGCCCGAACTCCCGCATGGGCAGATGGCTCGCGAACGGTCAACCCCTACGATGGTAGCCGTACGGCCTACGGGTCTGGTGGACGCACGCCAGCCTGGCAAGCTGGTGGTAGAACCCCTGCTCCGGGTGATGCATTTGGCGCTGGATCACGAACACCGGCTTATGGTGGAGGCGACAGCTGGGGCTCGGGATCTAAGACACCTGCGTGGGGAGTTACCGCGCCAACTCCAGGAGCCAGTGGCGGTGATTCATGGGGTCCAAACTCGTACGACGCCCCTACTCCCGGTGGTGCACTCGGTGCCCCAACTCCTGGTGCCATGAACGCTCCTACACCTGGCGCTTACTCGGCGCCTACGCCTGCTGCTATTAGTGCACCAACACCTGGTGGCTGGCAAGGCGGATGGGGAGCAGATTCGGCACCTACTCCCGCTGCTGGTGCTCCCACGCCTGGCTACTACGGTGCTCCTACTCCCGGAGCAAGTTATGGTCCACCAGAGACTCCTGCAGCCACCGGTCCTCGATACACTGACGACGACTGATTGCGGGTGGTTCAAGACTGAACAGACGATTTAGGGGGTGTTGATGGTGGATGAATGCAAAAGGCGTTTGGGAAGATAGTAATTGTATAATTAAAATACTCTGGAAGTCCACCAGTTAGCTTTGAAGAATCGATTCAACTATAGACGTTTCATCTCGTATAAATTATTGACTTCCGGCGAATTGATAGAAACTCGGTGACGTGAAGGTCTAGATGCTTGCTTTCTTATCGATAAGGAAATGTCCATCTTTTTCCTACTGCTGGACGAATCTCTAATTCTTGGCAGCGCTCCGTGACTTCACGATACTTTGACATTCGTGAATCATATCCAAGTCCCTTGTCCAATTACGCCAATATAATGTCCCTACACTTTACGCCGCGGAGAGTGGCCTCGACAGCCCTCTCGCGGTCCTCTCGTCTCGAATACCCTTCCACTCGCTGCAACACACGATCCCCGCCAATATGCGCTTTCTCAACAAGACCAACGAACCGTCGCGCCAACCCCCCCAACGCACAATATCTCTCTGCAAATGGCGAGAAACCCGCGAAATTACGCGTGACTCCCACAACCTCAGAGCAATCCGCCGTGCTTCAACAACGATTACAAGAAAAGTCGGCCAATCTAGCCAAGAACAGAGAGGAGCAGCTACGAGAAGCGAGACAAAGACGACTGGACAGAATTAGGGAAGAGAGGGAAAAAGGAAAACAGGCAGAAGAAGATGATAAGAAAGAGTTGACGAAAGAGGAGGAGGAAAAGAAAAAGAAGGAGGACTATAAGAGAAGGTATAAACAGCTAGAGAGGAATTGGCTCAAGTTCATGGTAGGAATGCCGATTTTCCTAGTTACGAGTTATGATCTTTTCCAAAGACGTAAGTTATGCAATTATTCAGTGGTTGGGATGTTGTGCTAACAAATTCAGTGGTTATGAAAAGAGAACCCAAGGTTCCTCCGTGGAGGCAGGCCAAGATTAATAAGGAGAAGGAGGAGAAAGAGAAAAGAGAAAAGCTAGAACAGCATGGCGAGGAGCCCTTGAAGGACTGAAGCGGTTTCTCAATGATATAGAAGTCTGAAAAGTGTGTGAGCTTACGTCTCACCTGGCACGATAATGGAAGGTTGCTAGTTCTAGACGACCACATGAGGTTGTATATCAGTGTAAAAGAGCATGTACAGTATCGATATATGGCGAGACGAGAAGATGGTCAAAGCCTCACGGCTGTCGAGACGGCGTCAGGGTATAAAGAAGATACTCAAAATGATATGCTACGATACATGAGCGATGTTTTACATTTCGCCCTCTTTCGATTAAATCTCTACAACATCTTGGAGTTTGAAAATCACAGTATTTCGATCAGGGACAAGATAGTGGTTGCCCAGATCATATATTCATGTCTAAAGGTATGTAGCTGAAAAATAATTACGTAAAATGCTATTTAACAAAATCCCCTTTGAAATCACGTAGCCATCGAAAAATGAAAGAAGGGTTTTTCTAGACCTATCGCGAAGTATTCATCACCTAAGTGAAGGTCCACGCTCATGCTCCGCTTACAGGGCAGGAGGGTTCTGGCACTTGAAGCAAGGCTGCTGGTAGAACTTGATGATGGAGTTCTTGTTCTTGGTGATCTTGCCAGACTTGTACAGCTTGCACTGGGCGCTGCCCCAGGGAGTGGCAGGCTTGTAGCTGAAGTACACGCACTCAGCGCCAAAGTTGATGCAGCTCTTGGCACAGTTCTCAAGGCATGAGGCATCACCAACGTTAGGGATGAGAACCTCCTCGCAGATGGAACCGCGAGTACCGCAGTGTGTGTTGCTGTCGCAGCTGCCGAAGTTGGCAACATACTTGGAGCAGGTAGCAGGAGGAGTGGGAGTCACCTCGTTCTGGCAAGTGTAGCAAGTCTCAAGGTCATAGAACTTGACGCCGGTGTTGCAAGGAGTGAAGGTGAGCTGATCAAGAGCGGCGCTGTAGAGCTGGCACTTGGAGCCGTTGTATGTGAAGGAGAAGGTCTTACAGCCCTCGGTGGTTCCACAGATCTTGCCACACTTGTCGGCGTTGGCGGCCCAGACGGCCTGGCCGAGCTTCTGAGAAGAACGGCAGCTGACCTTACCTTGCTTACCGCAAGTGCTAGGACGGTTAGGCTTGGGGATGTAGTTTGTGCAGACGGGAGCGGCCTCAGTAGTAGTAGCGGCCTCGGTGGTGCCAGCTTCAGTAGTAGCAGCCTCAGTAGTAGCAGCCTCAGTAGTGACAGCAGCCTCGGTAGTAACAGCAGCCTCGGTGGTGCCAGCAGCCTCGGTGGTGCCAGCTTCAGTAGTAGCAGCCTCAGTAGTGACAGCAGCCTCGGTGGTGCCAGCTTCAGTAGTAGCGGCATCAGTAGTGACAGCATCATCAGTGGTAGCAGCTTCAGTAGTAGCAGTACCGGTAGTGACAGCAGCCTCAGTAGTAATAGCAGCATCGGTGGTGCCAGCCTCAGTAGTAGCAGCAGACTCAGTGGTGCCAGCTAGGGTAGTGGTAGGAACAACATATCCATCACACTTAGCGTAGCAAGCTTGGAGCTCGTAAAAGGAGGAGTCTGACTGGCAGATAGCGCCCTGTTCGCACTCAGAATCATCAACGTTCAGGTCGGACACTGAAGCGGCGTAAAGTTGGCATGAACTGGAACCATCCTGGTAAGAGAAGGAGTTGCAGACCTCCCCAGCGTTTTCCTCGCCGACATAGTTAGCGCACATGGCAGCACAGTCGTCAGCGCTGTTAGCACCTCGGTACGAGGCAATAGGAGAAACTTCAGTTCGGCCCTGGACGGCGCAAGACTCAGTAGGCGCACTGTCAACAGTGGTGTAAGCAGCAGTGCAGCTATCAGCAGTAGTGGAAGCAGCGTCGGTAGTAGTAACGGCAGCTTCGGTAGTCTGAGTGCCAGCAGCAATCTCAGTGGTCTGGCCAGCAGCAGTCTCGGTGGTCTGGACACCAGTGGCAGTCTCAGTGGTCTGGCCAACAGCAGTCTCAGTAGTCTCGGTACCAGCAGCAGTCTCAGTGGTCTGGC
>JABFER010000112.1:0-128172 GCA_013618295.1 Fusarium armeniacum | reverse complement strand
CCCCCCCACAACTCTCAAAGAATGATCATTTTCTTAATATATGATGACTTGGTGAATGCACTTCCTCTTGAATCAATTGATAATATCTCTTAACAGATAGCATCTCGCCCCAACTAATACAACATTCGTTCTGCTTGAGTGATGACCACATAGACGTGTATTTATCACAACTCGACAGATCATCAACCATTCATCTTGGTTCTGTACTTCGTATTATCTCACAAGTAAAGCATAAGTACGTCTGCGATACGTAGGATAATTAATGTTGATAGAATTGTCACATCGCTTCTCATGACCTAAGCAGTACCTCAAATCGCACAACACCAAACGGTGACGTCACCTGATATTAATGCTCACATTTCTCACATTGCGACCCTTTGACTCCATGTCACCACAACACTCTATCGTATCTTCCACCCATGCGATCCGAAAATTCATGAACAGATCTACAATATGGCGCAGAGCGCCTGCTTCAACTCTGGTCACATATCCGTGTCGCAAGCAGCCGTTTATAACTCAATGTCGGAGCTTCACTTATAGTCGCTGCGTTGGTCGTGATCATGACCCGAGGATAGAGGCCGTGGGCAGGGCCATATCCGACGACTATGCTCTAATACGAGAGAAATATGGTGAGATTCTCCGGATCCTGGGTGTTTCAGAGTAATATCTCACTGACAACTACGCAACAGATACCCCAAAATACCCCATCGTCCTCGCACATGGCCTGTTTGGCTTTGCGGAACTAAGCCTATCTCCTTACTTCCCGTCAGTAGAGTACTGGCATGGTATTCGTGAAGCCCTCGCCGTGCAGGGCGCCACCGTTCTGACTCCCACCGTTCCTCCATCGTCTTCCATTGCCGATCGCGCCGCCGCCCTCCGTTCCGCCCTCGAAGCGCATGCTCCAGCCCCAGAGGCTGTCACCATCGTTGCGCACAGCATGGGCGGTCTTGATGCCCGATACATGCTTTCACGTCTTGAGCCTCTCCCAGTTCGCGTCGCAGCACTCGTCACCGTTGCCACTCCACACCGAGGCAGCGCCTTTGCAGACTATCTTCTTGACAAAGAGGTCTCACCGGTACATCATTACCTACCCCAGCTGTACAAGACCCTTGAGAAAGCGGGTCTGGGCACAGCGGCCTTTTCGCAGCTGACAAGACGGTACATGGCGGAGGAGTTCAACCCGAGTACACCGGACCAGCCTGGCGTACGGTACTTTTCCTACGGAGCAGCAGTGGAGCGACCGGCACTGCTGAGTCCATTCAGGCACCCACACGCTGTCATGACGCAAGCGGAGGGACCCAACGATGGGCTTGTGAGCGTGGAGAGTAGTTCCTGGGGTACATATAAAGGCACACTACTCGGCGTGAGCCACTTGGACCTTATCAACTGGTCGAACCGCGTAGGGTGGACGGTTCGGGAGTGGATGGGGATCAAGAAGAATTTCAACGCCATTGCCTTTTACCTTGACATAGCAGACATGTTAGCCAAGGAAGGGTTTTAACATGCGCCTGCTACGTATGGTGTGTAATAATTGTATCACTAGCATCAGATTATCTAGACATGTAATGGTATATGAAATTTAGATGAGAAGGACAGTCATAGTTTCATACAGAGTTGCTTCAGTCAATTATGCGATTCGGGCGCCGTGAAGAATCATGTAAAGAATCATTATTGTTTGCTTCAAACAGGTAGGTATCAGTAGCATTAGAATATAGAACACAGCCACCTAGCCGCGAACACTCGACAAGAACCCGTCCTCCAGCACATTTGTCCCACGAGATCCGGTGGTATGTAGGTATGTACAATAAAATGCAAGCCAAGACTGCTGGTCGTTCGGGATTTGACTGGCAACTGGCGAGCGAGGAATTGATGAGGGACGTAGCCGATGTTTGACTGGAATACGGGATCACTGTCGGTCACCCGAAGTGTCGCAGGAGGCACCTTGACGTAACACCGTGTCTACCTGAGACGAATAGTCCAAAAGACGCTCATGACTATGCCTCAGGTCACCCTCCATTCTCCCCTAGCCTCGGTCTTCTCAGGACATTCGGCTTAGACAGCAGAGGCCTTGTTAGCCTTGCGAGCAGCAGCCTTCTTGTAAAGGAAGAGGCTGAGAAGGCCAATGGCGACTGTTGACAACGTTAGCATACGTCACAAGGGACTCTCCAGGCAAAAGATTGACATACCAACACCAACGATGCAGAAGACGACGATAACACCGGCCTCCCGAGAAGCCCAGTTCGAGCGCTTGGCGAGCTGGTGGGCGACCGAGTCGCGGGTCATGAGAGACTTGATAGCGGCCATTGTGTTGGGAACGGGGAGATTACTAAATGGTATGTTAGAACAAGATTGAACAATTCTCGCTTTGCGACATGGAAAATTGAGGTTGTGAAAAGTTCTCGTTCGCGTCCATTGAGCGCTGAAATCGCGACAATGTCACAGCCATGACCGTCTCATTGCTCAATTGAGTCGTGTCGAGACGAATTGACAAAACAGATTTGTCCCAACAAGGTCTGGTCTGGACGAGGGTCTGCCAAGCGATGGGGCCGGCAGTTTGTACCAGGATTGCGACAACATGCGTGACCAGAGCTGAATTGAGAGACGGCGATCATGAGTGAAGAATTGCTGTGATCATGGCGACAAACAATGGACGTCGAGGCGGACGAAACGAGCGACGAGAGCAGCGTAACAGCAAGAGGACTGCTTACCTTTGCGAGCTTTGAAGGGTGATGGGGAAGCAGCAAGTGAAAATGGTCGCGAAGGCGGGCTTTGCTGTGGTTTTGTTGATCAGTTATCCGACACCAAGAATCACCCAAGAGTTACGAAAAGTGGGGAAACCATCGTCACGACCCGATGACAAACAGTCTTGAACCAAACGAGGCCTAGGATTCTCTGGGTAAAATGGGTCCTAAGCCCGGCAACAGCAGCTAAGAAGAGGCCAGGGCGAGCAAGCCGGGGTCTCTTTTAGTGGTTGCTTGGGTCTTCTGGGGGTGTGAGCATGGGTATAGGTATGGGCATGCATGAGACTGATGAGAGAGAACGAGTGTCCATGTCTCTGTGTGTGGTGTGACAGAGAGGCTGGATAACTGGGCGCTAGGTCAGGCCTATCCTGCGTTGTTTTTTTTCGTGCACTGTACAGCCAAAAACAAAGACGCCCGAATGCCCCGGACGATGTGGATTTCCGATTTCCAGAGCGATGATGTTGTTCCAGTCCGTGGACCGAGGGAGGAAAAGACTGGGCAGGCCTGGGATACAAAGTGGAACTCACAGAAGCAAAACAAAAACACAGTGATTGTCACTGATGACAGGGGTTGGTTGGTTGGCTGATAGGAATTTGGCTGTTATGTACTTGTCTGAGAGGTCCTTAGGAAAAGGAATCTTTGAGGTCTTGAGAGACTGTGGATTGGGGTTGACAAAAGATGAATGTGATGTTAATAACAACAGGTAAGACATCTAATAAGAAAGGGAAGCCTCGCTGGCGTGAGGTAGGGGTACCACCGAGATAATGCAGGCAGGTACTCTGTACTTCGAATCAGCAACTCCTATCTGGGTTGACATGCCTGGAAAACGAGGGATGTCCACTGCAGGCATCATATCAAGATTCTGTTCTTTCCGCTGAAAAGATACCTCTGAACAATTAAGTCCTCTCACAATAATCGCTCACCGAAAATGAATACGCATTTTAGGATGGATGCAATAGACATCGTGACATTTGAACCCCAAGGTCACTTCAATGTCACCAAATTCCCAAGACTCAAGACCCATACCATCTGATTCTGTTTACATGCTTGGTCAATTCCGCACTCCACGAACGGGCCGCTTGTACATGAGCGCTAGTCCCAGCGCAAGGTACGAGCGGAGATACACGAAAGATACTTACTATTACAATCGCCCGGACGACATCATGCTGTGGAAAATGGTACGGCAAAAAATGAGCTCCTGCCCGGGTCTACTTGACCAATGCGTCCAGTAACTCGGAACACGGCAACTGAAGAATGGTGCGGTGAGATTATCCATGTGGAGGGCACCGAAGCTCTATGCCACTTCCATCAGTGGTTCCACCGCCCACGAGAGTATCAGCAACAGTAAAAAGCGTGCAGCAGCAAAGCTCATGATACAGAGATTTACAGTGCGATGGTATATCCGTACGGTACATGCGCCTTCACTTCTCAGCACCCAGCAGACGGGAGTCTCGCCCTCGCGACCGACAAAATGAGCTGCGCGAATTTTCCTCTCTCTGGGTTAACGTCTCCGTACCATTATTGGGTCCGGCTATGACGGAGTTGATATAACGGATACTCTCTAGTTGGTAGGATGATGGACACAAATCAAAATGCACGAGAGAGATTGCCCAAGAGCTCCGAAATGAGGACGTCTCCATCATCGTACAGTTTTGTTCCTGAACAGTTGGTCCCCAGCCCTCCTCTCTTTTTTGTGTCTGTCGTGTCTGTGATTTTCATCATGACTTTATTCTCATTTTTTTAAAAATTACTGTACATTCGTGATGGGAGATGAGTCTCTGGACCAACCTGGCTTAGATGTCTCGGCACCCTTGAAACGCCAATCAAATAGCTGCCGCAAAAGCTTAGGTGCGGGTGCATGACCGTTTGCTTACCTATGTCAGGATGTCCATCGACTTCAGTTATCATCAAGCTCGATCATAAACAATGCCTGCCCATTGACTTGAATAATGGCTCTCATGATATGAGACAACATCGAACCTGGTGAACGGATATCAGCCTCGGGAAAGCCGCCCATTTCGCAACAATCACTATACATGCGACTCTCGCCAACCTCTTATTCCCATTCGTTGGTAGGTTCCATCCGAAAGGAAAATCCTCAGCAGCCTGACTCCACATGTTTTCCCCGATCTCCACAGCTGCGCACGGCACTGTGCAGGCTTGACGTGACATTACAAGGATTAAGTAGAATCAAGCCTTATCGACCCAGTTCAATGCCGGGAAGAAGCCTGCATCCTTTGTCTCCGGTGCTTCTCACACACAGGCTGTCGCAGACTGTCTATCTCGATATTTGCAAACACCAGGAACGGTTTTCGGAGAAGTTCTCATAAGGGAGGTGTTATTAGAAGGTTTATATCAATACCCACTGTATTCCATGTCTCTACATATGTGCATAATTACATAGACTGCCCGTGATAGATACAACACAAATCTGGCCATCATGGGAAAGCTCGGGAGACCAAGGCTGGAGTCCATGAATGTAAAAAAATAAAAATAAAACACTTCCCAGCTTAGTACGTCGAGTGGAGAGTCAATATCTCATCGCTGGCTATTGAAAACGTCTGTATGTATCAATTCATCTACAGGGCTTTGTTATGTCCTCCCTTATGAACACAGTTCTTTCTTATTGTCCGTACTTCATATGTATGTACTTCGATGCCCTGCTCAACAACAGCTTGACGCAGAAGCTCCCACTTCAAGCCATTCCCACTGGAAATCTCGCCTCGAAGTACCGGAAGACGAGGGATAAAACGGCCATGTAGGTGGTTTACAAGGTTTCTCGCTTTACCTAGTTGCAGACTTGTCGCCGAAACACCTCGCTATCGCCGGGGGTTGAGCTACCGACCTACGCTACAGCCGACGGCTACTATGAGGTCATCGGCGATCACATACTGTCCAAGCTCTAGCTAGCAAGGCTCTAAGAAAAGCCTCGTCAAAAAGGACTGCGCTTGTGATTAATGAAGTGTGTGTGGTCTTACATAGTAACAGTCACTTGAAGTTTATATCTCTAACCGAAAACCCTCATGGATGTTGCCAACCTCTCGCGTTTCTATTTATTGTTAAAAGCATCAGCAACATGTGACATGGCATGCAGTTGGATACGTACTTGGCAAGCTTGGCTACCGGCTCCCGGAGAAGTACATGCATCATAATACCATGATATTCCTAACGGATAATGAGGCTCGTAGATTGGCGTGTAACAAAAAAGTTGACATCTGAGCTCTGAGTGTAAGACCGAGTGATCTAAAAGACTGTAAGATTGACCCAAACTGACTTCCTAATTCCATCTCTCTCGCTTACAACAGCCAAGTTTATTAGTCGCCAAGGCAAAGTTAACAGTTACCAAGAGTGCAAACTACGCCAGCAGGCCAGGTTACCTACAAGAAAAGCACAGATCACGGGGAAGACAATCAGTCGCACAAGCTATCGCCAATGAAGATTTGTCCATTACAGGACGGCTCCACGGTCAAGTCTACTTGCGGCAGGCTGTAAAGCTACCAGGCTATCTTCTGAAGGCGGTCTACTCCCTTGGTGGAGGATCGACAACATCCTTTGGTGTCGAAGCGTACTATGATACCGTGTGCCACGTACACAAGACCCAATGAATCATACCATGGTGCTTCTTCTGAGCTGGATGGATCGTGAGTCCTGAGTTCATACTTTGGCCTATATGGGTTTCCGCTGCAACATTCTTAAAGCTGGAGAATGCTTGGCCATGGTGACCGGAGCCTTGGGGTACCGGGTAAGGATCTCACAGAGGCCCGTTTGATACCAACAGCATGCCAAAGGGTTTCTCAAGACAATGTATATATACACAAATCTCAAGATTATCTTCCACATACGACCATACCTATCAGAGAACTCGGGATCCCGTCCGCTCTCCCATAGATAAGCTGGTAAGGGGCGGATTAGTAGTTGGGTCGGTGACGACCAGCGAATCCCCGCTGTTGTATGTTTTTTGCGGTTCACATAGATTTTTGTTATACAGACCACAATCCTAACACTTACTGCACTGCTCTCTTTTTCTGCTGGTATTACCTTGATCAATTCCTTGACCTACAGTATGGACCCACGATCCGATCCCTGGACGCATACATGGACGGTCCTTCTTTAGAACCGATGACCTTCCGAAACGCTGATATTGCTGTTTCTCGGCTCAGCGTTTAGAAGTAGCAATGCTCTTTATATGTTTGCTTCAAGTCCTCCACGTTCAAACAAATGAGCGAGTATCATGGGAAGTAGAGAATTTATTCAGTCGCTACGGTAATAGTTATTGGTCTAGCTGTCGGATAATAAAAGCCGCGACTGTACTCCGTAACGTGAGACTAAGCAGCTGACCACACTGCACCTCAAACAGGTTCTCAACTCGTCTAATAGTTTGCTTTATCAACTTATATGTGAATTTCCAAACACTTGATGATGGAGACATGATTAAACCGAGCGAGCAAGTGATGCTAACGACACAATCCTATCACTTACTGCGGCCTTTTCCCCCTCGTCTATCTCGACTCCCCACCTATTCAAGTAGGTACTGACTGGGATTATTCTATCACTTTCTCTTCTCATCAAAGGGCTAAATGCACCTTCTCAAACAACGTTATCATTGAATGTCCATCTTTCACAACCTTCCTTCGTCTGCTACCAATCTTTCGTATCCCTGTGAATTCCTACTGCTTATTCGACGAGGCCTTTGATTACAGCCTACTCGCATATACGTCAGTTGGACATCGAAGCAGTGAGGCCTGCGAGATTTCACATCAGGCGCACAAACCATGGCGCCCTCATGGCTAAATGATGTCCGCCATATCAACCGGAACAACTTGGCGACTTTGCATGCAGCACCATGGGCTGAACTTTCCGGATCACTAGGTGATCTGGGCACGTTGCTGCCGCTCATGATCGCTCTTACGGCACAAGGATCTATCGATCTTGGGAGTACCCTTGTCTTTACAGGTGTATTCAACATTCTCACCGGTGCATTCTACGGCATTCCTCTGCCTGTTCAACCGATGAAGGTCAGTGAGAGGCCATGCTGTCATCAATATACAGTGGAACTGACTCAGACATTCCATACAGGCTATTGCATCAGCAGCTATCCAGAATCACTCTTCTATGAGCGTCGTTACGGCTGCTGGTCAATGGGTTGGTGCTGCTGTACTCATTATGAGTGTCACAGGCCTCTTACGTTGGGTCGTTCGAATTGTGCCTCTTCCAGTAGTAAAAGGCATTCAGCTTGGAGCTGGTCTATCGTTGATTCTTGGGGCAGGTTCATCACTGCTCCAGCCTCTGCACTGGGCTCACCCAGCTCTTGATAACCGCATATGGGCCTTGTTAGCTTTCCTTGTCCTCGTTGGCACACAGAAGCTACCTCGCTTTCCATACGCATTGTGTTTTTTTATTCTCGCTCTCATCCTAGCCTCTGTCGAAGTCACCGTTTCCCACGAAAGTCTTCCTTGGTTCTATGCCTGGCGTCCTCGCTTCAGCATGCCGAATTGGATTGGGAATGGCGACTCGCCTGCTCTTTGGATGGCCATTGGACAGTTACCTTTGACAACACTCAACTCTATTATAGCTGTCACTGCTTTATCTCATGATCTCCTGCCTGAGCTTCCCAGCCCTTCGGTAACCTCTATCGGGGTCAGTGTGGCCATGATGAACCTGTCCAGTACTTGGTTTGGAAGCATGCCCGTGTGCCACGGCGCTGGAGGCTTGGCTGCTCAATATCGCTTCGGGGCACGTAGCGGCTCCAGCATCATCATGCTGGGCATATTTAAGCTAGCTCTGGGTCTTTTCTTTGGCGAGACCCTCGTTGACCTCCTGAAGCACTACCCAAAGGGTCTCCTTGGTATCATGGTTGTAGCAGCTGGTCTTGAACTTGCCAAAGTGGGGAACAGTCTCAATCAAGGGGCTTCCGACTTGTGGCATACAGCTTCTGGGCAGGGGCCTCGTCGCCAACGTGATCTTTCGGAAGATGAGCGTCTGGAGAGGTGGACGATTATGCTCATGACAACTGCTGGTATTCTTGCTTTCAGAAACGATGCCGTCGGATTCTTTGCGGGTATGCTTTGCCATGGAGCGTATCGCCTCTCGGAACGACTGACAGAGAAGTACTCGTATCGCGTTTCCCCGGTCGAGCGTGAGGCCCTGCTTCATTAGTTGTTCACCATCCTTCCGGCGTCTTTTGAACTAGGAGTATTTGCATTATTCACGACTCTTTTCTTTGCTTGTCCTGCTTTTCAATTCAGAGCGCGGTCTGGGTGCATGTAGAAATACACTTCTTACACGAAACATACTTAAAACTTGTCCATAATGTCAGTTCTGGTGTTTGTTCTGTTGTACTCACAAAACATCACATCTAGTGGGTCTAGTATCATGGAGTAGCTACCTAAAGAAAAGCGCAAAGTTTGCAATGATACCCGACACGCTAATAGAGCTCATATGATCAGTTATAGGGCTGCATCATACCCCGTCAGAATTCTTGGACTTTGTCTGTTCTTCACCGAAGTTATGACTCACTTATAATGGTAGGCAGAAGTATTTAGCGGGGCTGTAGATGGATAGTTTTTTGCTCTTGCAATATCCATATTTTGAGTGATTTTGCAAACATTGTGAAATGCTTGGGGACATGTTTAGATCCCAGTGTCGGAATGTTTACGGCCGGGCATGTATTCTCTAGTCGTTTGATTGCAATACTCCGTGTTTGAGGAGTTAAAGAAATGTACTACGCAACGGATTTGGTCCCCGAACCACGAAATAAATAAACAAATGATTGACAACACGCGGGGAGAACGCGACTTGGAGCTGATAGGCTACCTTGTACCACTTCTGAAAGTCTGTACCACGGCTTCCCTAGTTATCTCAGCGTTTTCCATGGATCAGAGTTAGGTAGGAGGTATGATTGTATACCTAAAGCTGGTTGGCAACTCAGGTATCTACTACCTACACTACCCGAGAGGTTATTTCCAACTTGATTCTGCTCTCCACCAAGACTGACCGTTAACTTTTGTAACCGGGTAAGCGATTTCATTAAGCAAGATCAACCATTTCTGTCTCTTGCGGTTGATCGATCCTTTCCTATCACCCAAAGAGTACTAGCGGCGCGAACCATCGCCGGTCAATTTAGCACGAAGAGAGAGGAGACTCGGAGCATTTGACCAATCAGGGCGCGCAGCCTTCCCCTCTGACCCTCTCAGACATCGCGGCTTTGAGGACCCAGGCGAAAGCCTCGTCCGTCTTGAACCTTTTATTTTCCCCGTCTTTACTGCCAACGGCCATTCCTTCAAATATACACCCGGCCCCCGGCGCGCCCTCCGCCGAGACCCCTCGTCGTTTGTGCCAACCCCTCGTGAGGTGAGGGTGAGTGACGAAGGAGCTGGTCGCACGAACAGCGATGACTTCGTCCATTGCTGGCCGCAATGGCCTGCCCGATAGCCTGGGAACCGACCGGGAGCACCAGGTCGTCGCAAACAGAAAAGCGACAGCCACAACCACAGCAAAGGCAGCAGCATCTCCTCCAGCTGCGACGCCATCGAGTGCGACAGCGACATCGATATCGACAGCTGCGTCAACTGCGACAGCGACGGCGACACAGACACCAAACGCGATGCCAAAATCGCCAGTAGACAACGACGATAAGCGCGACCAAAAGGTTACTGACCCTACCCCGGCCTCAGTCTCGGCCCCGGCCCCAGCGCCTTCTTCACCTACGGGTTCAATTTCAGTTCCAGTTCCTGAGTCAAACTCAGTCTCAAACTTAAATGCTGCTGATGCTGCTGATGCCCCTTCCTCATCATCGGCTGCGGTTCCACCTGCTGATTCGTCAGTGCCAATATCAACATCAGCTACTGCACCTGCCTCTACAAGTACAACTACGACCGCTGGTACCGCTGCTGTCGCTGCAGCGCCAGAAACAGCAATAGCAGCTACTTCAATGTCGTCCAACACGTTGCAGGCGGCAACTTCGACCGCAACCTTGCCAAGGTCTTCAGATCCTCCTGCAGGTTTGACTTCTTCGACGAAAGCCTCAGCCTCTCAACCTCCGCCATCAACTCCGCCGCCGTCTCACGCCGACCCCGGCGGTACTTCGCCCGAGACTGATGTTAAAATGTCAGTAGAGCATCAGCAATCTGAAGCGCCTTCGAATAATGAGGCTTCAACTCTAGTGAAAGCTGAATCCAGTGACCATATGATGCCTGATGCTCCTGCTGCAAGCGACGCGGTTGCGCCGCTGAGCGCTGACCAGGCTCAACAATCCACTCCTTTGCAATTGCAGATGCCGGCTGACAATCTGGGGGAGCCTTTTGCGCCTTCTACTCCATATACTTCGACTACAATGCCCACCATGAACCAGCATGCCTATATGATAATGGCCTTGGCGAGAATGTCGGGAGCTCCTTCAGCCATGTCACCCCCTCCAACGGTCACGCCAGCCCAGGTTACCCTGCCAAATACGCTAGATAACTCTTTTCAAAACCTTGCACAACCTAACTCAACACGCCAACCAGACACCGACAAGGCTCTTGAATCTTTTGCGCGTGTAGAATTTGCCGACAGTCTTTTTCAGATGACTACGTACGCTATTGTTATCGGGCGCGATCAGCGCGCACTGGAACAAGCCCGCCGTGACGAGAAGCGCCTCGAAGAATACCGCCGCCGTGCCGAGGAAAATGCCCATCTGGGCATCCCGCCACCCTCGCCAATTCAGCCCGACCGGAATAAGTTTAGCAAGTCCTATGTCAGTGAAGAAGGAGGGATGTTGGGTCCTGAATCAGATACTGGAGAAAATTCTCGGCCAACAAAGCGACGCAAGACCAGCACACAAGGGTCTTCGCAACATGATCATGATGAAGCGGCAGCACAAGCGCAGGAGAACATGATTTCTAACCGACAATATGTTTCCCACACGCCTGGTGCTGCCGCGGTAGATTTGACCTCCTTACGTCCATCACCATACCATGTTCCTTTCATCGGTATCCATTCGCCAGGCCCCAATATTGCATCCAAGACCAAGGCGATTTCCAGAGAGCACCTCAAGATTGCGTACAATCAAGAACTGGGCGTGTTTGAAGCCATACCTCTGCATAAAAACGGTTTCTTTTGCGAAGATGTGCACTACAAAAGCGACAAGGTTGTGTTGCGAAGTGGTGATCGATTGCAAATTAAAGACATCGACTTTCGATTTCATATAAATGGCGTCGAGCGGGGACGAACGGGAGCTGAGGAATATGTAGAAGAAGAGCCTACGGCAGCTCTCAAGAAACGGCATGCACAGGGCGGCAAGGAAATGAGCTTCGATTTTGAATCTGCACATGGTAATGCAGAGATACAAGACACGAGTGATGAGTTATCCGACGTGGCAAGTCCACCCGAATCGCCTGATTTTAGCGACGACGAGGATGCCAAGGTTGAGGAGCCGATGGCCGTCGAAACCGTGGAAGCTGAAGCAGAAGCAGAGACAGGGGGAGAAGCGGAGGCAGAGGTAGAGGCAGAGGCAGAAGTGGATGCGGAAGCAGATGCTGACGGTGATGCTGATGCAGAAGCCGAAGCCGACGCTGACATGGACATGGACATGGACATGGATATGGACATGGACGCGGATATGGACATGTCTATGACTGGAGGAGAGTCAGGATTTAAGCAGGAGGGTATGCTTGATCCGAATCAGCAACATCTAATGCTTCAGATTCCCAGGAAACGAGGGCCCGGCAGGCCACCAAAGAACGGCTTCATGTCGAAACGAGAGCAGCGGTTGCTCAAGAAGCATCAACAAGAGATGGCCAAGAAGACTCTACCCCAGGCACCTCCAGTGGAGCCTCCTATCAAACGTAAGGTCGGACGACCTAGGAAACATCCTCTTCCTGAGGGATCCTCAGAGCGGCCAGAGAAACGCAAGTACAAACCTCGCAAGCCTAGAGAAGACGGCGCTGAAGGCTCAGATGCAGAGAGGCGTGCGAAAGAAAAGAAGGAGAAGAAAGCCCGGCCGAAATCTCCTCCCCTGGAACTCAATATAGCAGATTATACCGAAGAACAGCTCCAGAAACCAAACAAGAATTACGGCGTGCTCATCGACGAGACACTCACAGCTGCTGGACCTGACGGGCTTACCCTCAAGCAGATTTACAAACGGATCTGCCTGAGATATCCTTGGTTCCACTTCCACACAGAGACTAAAGGCTGGGAAAGCAGTGTGCGCCATAACCTTATTGGCAATGACGCGTTCAGAAAAGACGACACGACTAATCTTTGGTCTCGTGTTCCAGGCGTCGAACTCGACGCTGGGAAGAAGAGGAAGGCCTCATCCCCAGACCGTGCAGCAGCTCAGGCCTATGGCCAATACCCATACGCCTACAATACCCAGCATCTGGCAGCTGGTACTCCTGGTTATACCGCTGGGCAGGCGCCTCCTGGCTATCAAATGCCAACATATACAGCACAGCAAACTCAACCGGGACGACCAGTGCAACCATATGGAGCCTCTGCATCACCACCGGCACCAGCGCCAGGCCAGCCAGCCGCTGCAACTACCACATCGCAGCCGCCAGCGCCAGCACAACTGCCCCCAGGTTATGGACCACCACCAGCTCCTGCTCACCCGCAGCTCGGAGTGCCCCAGCAAGGTACATACAGCTCGCCATATGCGCCACGACCGCCGCCTCCAGCAAATCCTGTGGTCAAGAGTGAAGAAGGGCATGCCAATGCCGTCACGTCTGCTGGTGCAAGCGTTGCCCAGCAGCAGCAGCAGCATCATCACCTTCCTCCGCCACCCCCGCCAACGGTGGGCGCCAAGACTGTCCCTGGAACTGGACCCGCGTCGGCACAGCAGCAACCTGCTACTCCTGTAAACCGAACTCCCTCAGTAACTGCAGCTCCCGCTTCAGCGCGACCCGCTATCGAGCCCAAGCTGCTCACTGCAGTTGTCAATCTCAAGAATGGCCTGATTGAAAATCTCAAGAAAGCCAAAAATCCCAAGGCCGCAGGAATTGTCATGTCAGCACTGAATCGCTGCATTGGTCTGAAGAAGGAGGCAACAGAGAACGACAAGATGGAGGCGATCTGTATGAAGGGTATTCGTCAGCTCATTGACGGTTTCCTTCTCAAGTCCAAGAGTCCCACCCCTGGTCCAGCTTCTTCTGCTGCTTCACCGGCGGCTACCGAGGCACCACTCTTCCTTGACTCCAAAGTTCTCGCGTCCCTCAATGGCTTCAAGGATGTCTCGGTCAAAGCTCTTAGCCCCAAACTTGGTGAAGCCAAAGCGGAAGCTGTCACGTTATCTGCTATTGACCGGGTACTGGGCATAGCCGATGCTAGCATTGTTCCGCCGCCTGGAGAAGGTGAAGCTGTCGGAAACTTTGAAGGCATTGAGCAGCATCTCATGAAGTCTATACGGCAACTTATGACGGGGATGAATCAAAAGGTGTAGGTAGGGGTTTAATTTTGCGTCGATTTTGCATCTTTGGTCACAGTAGCCCACCAGGTTGCTCTATCCGTCCTTTGGTGGAAGTGATGGTCAATTTCAGCGGCAAGGTTAAAAGCCAGGGGACGATTAGATTAAGGGTACAATGCTTTACAAGGCGTTCTGGAGGGTCTAACGACGGATACGACCTAGGGGGCGCTGGGTATGCTGTTATATCAGAGTTGCTCGTTCCGAGGTACATACAGTCAGTATCATCAGGCTTTTTTTTTGTCTATCATGATAGGGGTACACATCAAGTCAAAAGGCTTAATCAAAAGGGATAAGGAGTTTCTCGTCGGGGTCATGGTCCCCTTTTCCACTTCAACTTGTCTCATATACCTCTAGAGCAAGCGATCGTCTTATGCAATTAAATATTTGTCATGAAAAATTCTTTGCATTCGTCCCGTATAACTTTGACTGTTCTATCTAACGAGTCTCGCCTCCCTCTCCCTCGCCTAGTGCATCATCTGCTATTGTGTCCTCTGCTCAATAGGAAGTTCTCAAAAACAGCCATGGCACGATTAAAATTGGGCTGTGTCGTCAGCAACAACCCTTTCTCGATATTATCACCACAGGAAAGAAGGTTTGAGCCGCCAGTATTTACCCCTTCATGAGGAAATCGCCCCATTTCCCAATCCCAGCAAGTCACTCAAGCTTCAGGTTAGGAAAAGACCCAACAAAAGCTGACCTCATCATCATTGTCTCTTTTAACATGACATTCTTGTTCGTCTCTTTCGAAAGCTACGGTTGATGCATTATCTCCGCAGCAACTGATATGATATCCTCCGCCTCCTACCCTTTGAACCGTGTTCTGCCCATTTCATCAACATATCTTCAAGATTTCCGGTTTTTTCCTGCGCCCTAGGTATCAAAATAAAAAGGATTAAGCTTCTATTGGAGAAGAAGGTAAAAAGATGAGAAAGGAAATTAACGTCAGGGATTGACCAGAAACGCCCCAGACCAGTTGGAACAGTGAAGGGATTGTGAAGTTGGAGATGCGTTCTATCAAGACGCGTGCGGAGCCCCTTGCTCAGAATCGAGACTTGACTTGACTTCTTCGGCCTTTTGACCGGTCAACTTGTCGACGCCAGAAACGCCACTGTCTGCTTCATCGTACGAGATTCCCAAACCATTAGCTTCCTTTCGGCCTGCGCCTGATTCTTCTTCGGCCCCCTCTTCGAGATTCATTAAAGCCGGTGGACGAGAACGCATCTGCTTGGCCTTGGTGAGGGATATCGTCTTTTGCTGATAGGTTGTGGTAATTGGCTTAGAATCGTCTCGATCAATAGTCGCTTTCATGAGAGCAGCCATCCACAGTCGTCCTTGCTTCAAATTCGGGACAGCAAAGTAATGAACAGTTGGCTTTGTAAAGTTCACGGCCCTTGACAGACCGGCCCGGGGAGGAACCAGCTTGAAAATGAATATCGAATCGTCTCCCTTTTCAAGATCCTCGGCGCCAGCTTGGCTCCCAGGCATTGATTGACCTCCCAGACTTGTGATTGTGGCATGGAGACCTGTGAGTTTTTCGTTGTCGGCAGGCAGGACGCGGTGGAATGAAATATCAATAAGTCCCTTTTCCTGCTCATCGTCCTCTGAATAGTAGTACGCCAATCTTCGACCCTTGAGAACAAAGAAACGAGGCTTCCATGTCGTCATCAGATTGGAACTCTTCTTCCTCATCCAGCCACTGTAGTCGGCATCTTTGCTGGCCTCCTTGGGAGAAATCTTAAGTAGCCCTCGGGTGTAGGCGCTTGTTTCCTTTTTGCCCTTCTTACCGGCTTTCTTGCTGACTTGGTTCACGGGGGTACCGGGACTCTTGGCAGTATCAGGAGATTCAAGATCGAAACTAGCTCCCCCTGAGGGTGTCGTCGAACCAGTTCGCGCGGGTGAGTCCACCAAGAATTCCTTGTTCGATGAATCGGTCGGAGTTGATGCTTTGGATCGGTCAAAGCTCAAGTTATCAGATATGGCTCGCATACCCTTGCTTCCAGCCAATGCGATCGGCTTATTCACCATTGACGATAGCCAGTCTGAGTTAAAACCTTGGTGTCGAGTGGAGACAGGGGACGCTGTCGAGCGAGCTGATCCAACTGTGGTGTCTAGTTTGGTGACAGTGGGCGACGGAACGTCATTGTTGGATGCTGCCGGCACGTTCATCGTCGACTCCGAAGCAGCTGACGCAGTTCTCCTATGAGCGCCAGATTGAATACCGTAGTACTTTTGAGCTGCTGAGGAAATGCCCCCCTCTGCCATCGATCCCACGCTTCCAAATCTTGACTGTCGTGCCATGGCTGTGGCGCTTCGTACCCTCTGCTCGTCTGCATAACTGGATTTTCTCGATTCGGCAGTGCTGTCGCGCTTTCGAAGCAAATTCCGCTTTCTTCCGTCGACTTCTGTTCCAGAGAAATAGCCTCGATCGGCGTCGACATTAGAATCTTGGGCATCGGCCCCCGGTGGGCTAAGTAGGTCGTGAAGGCCTGTTGAAGAAAGGGGTCGTTGCGGGGGTTGCGAGTAAGCGTTGCCGAGGGTCCAGTTTCGGTCAAATGAGGGCTGCTTCTTATGAACGCCCTCGGTTACAGGGAGAGTACCCGGTGTTGAGATTTTGGGAACAGAGGCAGGTCCAGGTACTGCTGCTGGACCAGCTTGGCGAAAGTCTGTCGATGAAGAATGTCGGCGTGAATGGTTTAATTCCCTGATCGATGCCGCGGATGGCCTCTTGATATGGCTAGCACGGTTAGAAGTATCTTGTGTATGAGATGCTGTGAATGTTGGAGATGGTTTGGGAGTGTTTTGCGATAAAGACATCCGTCTCGTTTGAATAGAAGTAGGCCGGTTTGTTAGAGTATTTGCTCGACTTCTCGGCCTCCGAATGTCATCTGAGCTATCATTCCCGTATGTTTGTGTCGTCCGGCGTGTCTCCAATCCCTGATTGTTAACCTCATCCTGAAGGGCCTTGATCTTGTGCCAAGTCTTCAGTCGCCGGCCAACTGAGCCAAGGTCGAAGGCTTTGATGAACAGCGAACTTTGATCCATACCAAGAATGACTTCACCAGATATTTCTTGATCCCGGAAGACTTCGCAGTGGTGCTTTTCGACTCCTGAAGTGAAGAGGTATTCGGCAACATCATCAGGTGACCACGCCTCGACTTCTTCTCGTGTATGGAAATCCCCTTCTTCTTCGTCTGTCTCTTCGCCTTGGATGTACGACGCTCGTTGGCCGGGGTGAATGCTGCTGTACTCGCTACCGGAATCGTTCGCTGCCGCTCGAAGCCCGCCATTACTTGCTGGAGATCTCAAATCGGTTATGTGCTCATCAATGACAGTAAGTGTTTCGTGCAAGACATGGCTGTCCTGGTTCTGGGTAGTCAGTTGGCTCAGTCCAGGCAGGACAGGAGGGTCGCTTGCTACCAAGGCGGGCTCGGATTTGACACTATTAAGAGGGAGTGTCACAGGGCTCCTGGTCTGGGGCTGCGGTGCAGGTTCTTCTTTTATGTCGGTGGTCGGATCTTGAGTTTGTTCTTGGTGAGGGGTCTGGGGTTTGGAGTTGCTGAAAGTGCTCGTGGGGACATTTCTAGGGGCCAGTCGGGTATAAACTGCAAAAAAAGTCAATTGTGATTCAAGAAACGGAGCATATGATATGGGGAGAGCAGACCTTCAGGAAAGAGTCCATTGTTATTGTTGGCAAGATGGCGACCGAGAAACCATCCGTCACCAAACTCGTCGTCTCGTTCTATTAGTTCAACTCGATCTCCCTTTGCAAGGCTGAGTTCATCGGAGCTTCGGGCCTGAAAATCATCTGCGACAGGCAAAAGAGCATGAGAATCAGCTAATACTACAGACAAAGAGCGACAAAGTCAAGAGCAGACTCACGTATTACGACCAAGGTATCGCCAACTTCAGGCCTCGATGCCCCTTCGGTAGGGCCTCGTGAGGCCATGTTGTGATGAAGCGATTCGCTGGCGATGATTTGATGCGATTGCGTTGATAGTTGACGGTTGGGATCGTAGAGGGAGGAATGGAGCGGCAGTTTAAGGGCAGTTGTAAAGTCTGCGGAACCTGACGGTGGCGCGGGACCGAGCGGGTAGTGAAGAATGGAATCGGTCGACTCGAAAGAGAGACCAGAATGTTTGTTGTTCGGTTCAGATCCAGCTGCCGTCGACCGAACCAATACTCCGTAGCCGTATTGCCAGAGCTGGGCTCGGTTGGTTCAACTCTCTACAGCGAGAGGGCTGGAAATGATGTATAAGTTGGGTACAAAGCTGCTGCAGTGCAGGCTGAGCTTGAAGAGACCCGTGGCAGTGGTGGTGCACTACGATAGTGCGTTCAAATGATGCGCTAAGGTACGAATGTTTTGCTGGGGTGGAGCGGCGGTTGCGGTTGGGGAGGCGGGAAAAGTGCGTGGTTCCTGGACAGCACAGAAAGTGAAAAGCCTAGCGTGGAAGATGGCGATTGGTGATTGGTGTGACCAGGGCCATTTATGGCTTTAATCGACGGTGGTACCCAATATGCTGGCTTACTTTGGTAGGTAGTAGGTAGGTACCTACTTAATTAATTCGAAGCAAGCGGGCAGAACGTTCAAATGCACTATACATACGCATTTCAATATACGATCTGTCTTTTGTCGCCGGGCCATCAGAAGTACCAGGCAGGCTGTGTGAAGCACGTCCTGTAGTTGTAGGGCTTGCTGATGAAATGAATATCTTGCATGATACATTGGCAATACCTGTAGGCCTGATTGTACGTACCAAGATTACTATGTACCTACCTACCTACCTACATACCATACTCCTCCAAAAGTGGTGCATTGCCCCCGTCCAGTCCAGAGATGTATGGGATTGGACAGACAATCAAGTCAGTCAGTGCAGTCAAACTTTTGCAGATGCTATTTTAGGATGTTGTGCCAGCGAAGTGGGCTTAATAGAGTAAGAAACTCGATTGATACGAAGTATGTTCCTATAACTGGGACACAGCACCTCATGCATTTATACGGAAATTGTTGTTTTGAGATGGTCATAGGATCCGATCATTTACAGGTTGAACAAGAAGCGGTGGTAATGATGCAGGAAGCCTATGATAATGCAAGGCAAAGTCCAAGGCTAACTAGATAGTGTCGTACACGACAAGCAACCCTTGCTCAGTCAATGTTGAGTCCGGCGATGCTGATTCAAAGGCGTTGAGAGATCTACGAGTACTGCTGAAGATCATGAGACAGGCAGGATAAATGAGATACTTGTCGTTTCTAGGTGTTTATCAATACGGATGTCTGGTGCCTAGCGGCTGTCTGACAAGATGAGATAAACGCTCAAGTTTAGTGTCTGAAGGAAATATTGAATCAGCTTTAGTGAGCACCTACCTGCCTAAGAGCGTGCTGGTATTTTCATCTGATGTGCCTTAAGTGCCCGGGCAGGTATTTCTTCGCGACTCGTCCGAGAGAGTAAACAAATAAGATCTGTATTGAGGCTCTGATCCTATCTTACCACTGCTCCGCAATTAGGCTCTTGGTAATATTTCGCCGGGCCTACAGCCTACTTCACCATGTATCAGTTGTATGCTCAACTGAATGATACGCAGGGGGTGACTCGCATACAAGACGCTACTTGGGTACTCTGCACGCATCGTATGCGGTATAGTATGTCGAGTGGTAATGACAGGTAGATTCTTTGTCAGATTCTTCGAACATTTTGATATGGCCGCTATTGTTAGTGATATCAACAAATGTAAAAGCCACGCAAAAAAGCAATCACATCACATCCTCCCCACCATCAGCTATACTACGAGTACGTGGAATCTGTAATTATCCAATTATAAAACCAAGTCGACCCGAGACATTACTGTGTCGAGCAGAAGCTTGCAGTAAATTAAAATAAACCAGATACGTATAGTACCCGCAATGACCTATTGTCTGTGATAGTGGAAAGCAAACATGGATACAAACATACTATGATACAACAGTCTGTTGAGTGGGTGTCAATGTGTTCCCTTTCTTCTCTATCCTTCATACCTGATGCCTAAAGACATGCTCTCTGTCTATCAGGGCAACAACGTTAGAGAATATGTGCTGTAAAGTAAGTAAACGAAATGCGTAACTACCTAGGTAGGTAACCTGAACCGGCCAACTGAGACATCCAAATACACAGCAACAGCTACGGATCAGGTATCCAATATCCTCACAAGCCACCAATCTACCTTGCAAGTTATCGGCTGACTGCAGAGCAAGCAAGCAAGCGCTTGGAGCTGATTGATGCCAGCCGTGTTTTGTTTTTCTTCTTTGTTCCATTGCTGGGACGCCTTTGCTTGCCGAAGTTCTCTTTGTCGCTTGTGCTTGGGCATAGGTTAGGTAACTTGCACTTTTGAGTTTTAGCTACCTGCCTTCCTTCCTACTTGCCAATCTGGCTGAATCACTGTTCCAGAGTTTCTCCGCTCCCATGAGAACCTATACATCGTTTGTCGATTCACTAGCCCAATGCTCTAGCCCATCAAATCTTGCGTCTAACTAAACTGCTTCGTTCCATCATATCGTCGGATGCTTCAAATTGGGCAGTACAGTGATTCTTGCCTCTTGTTGCCCACCTCTGGCACAACCCGTTCGTTCACTTACCTTACTGATCAGCTACTTGAGCTGTGAGTGATACAGCGACTCACCCTCTCTACATTGCCTACATATATGCTTCGCTGAATCATGCTCAACCTTGTAGCTCTTGACTTCAGGAAGCGGCGACGTTAAGAATGGTTCCTAGGTAGGATACACATGATCCAAATGGTCTGCATCCAGTATTTGACATTACCGATATATCGTGATCCCTAACTCACATACCAGAACACACGTCATCGACCTGTGAAATGCCAAAAAGCTCAGAACAGAATCAGTCGAAGACTGTGCATCCTCCTGATACTCTTCAGATTGCTTCATCCAACGCAACTCTCAATACCTTTCTCGGTGGTCACACTCGGTCATGGATGACCGGGGGGTCAGCCGTAGTCACCAACCCTAGGCCAACAGCTCCAGTAGCGCCCAGTAATTCCCGGAAGCGGAACAAAAAGACGGCTCCTCCGACCCAGAACGACAATGATATAGAACGCGACAAAGCTCCACCTGTTCAATCATCAGAACAACCACCAGGTGCCAGGGAAACCACGAGGTGCGTTATGATATTTCTACCCGTCTTGTTCTTTGATACACAACCTGTCTGGAAACGGGCAGCATAGTGTCGGTTGCGCGATCCGTAGCCTTCCGTTACCAGCTTGAAGCAACATTGCCACCAACCTTGCGCATCGTTCCAACGTCACTAACTCTGCGAAATAGAGCCCCGACCGTTCTTCCCTCTCCGGCCCTGACCGATGCACCGAGCCCGAATGGCTCGAATCAAGTTGACTACACCAATCTCGATTCAAGCGCTCACGTAGAGACTGCAGGGCCCGAGTGGCCAGTTTCTAGTAGTAACATGAGACAAGGCGACTCAACACACGTCGCGACCAACACCAACCAGCTGAACCATGCACCCGCTGCCTTTGCGCAAGCCGAGAGCCCTTTTCCTCGACAAGCCCGTAGCGCAGAAATAGCAACTTCGCCTACAGTGACCAACCCAACAACGGCTGCGCAGCCCCATCGAAGAAGATCGAATGTGTCGTTCGGCGCCGTAAACATACAGTATAGTCCAAACGAGCCATCAGGATCAAGCCCGAGAGTCCACCCAAGGCCATATGTCGACGACGAGCATAGGGACAAGCGCCCTCGTGTACAAGAAAGATCAAATTCAGAGGAAGCATCAAATCAAAGAATATGCCTGCAGTGGTCCAACGAAATTGAGCGTCGCGTAGAGTACGCCACTAATGCTGGGCTGTTCAACAACAACAACGTTGAAAAACCTAGGTATAGAATTTTGAAGGAAGCATGTCAGAGGAAGGATTTCTTCTACGTTGCTTTTCACCAGGCGCTTTGCGCTTGGACCCTGAACAAAGAGCCTGTTCATGTTCTCTTCAACGGCTTAGCGGACCCCAATACACTGGATCATGCTTTCGAGTTGATGCAAACCGTTGTGAGGAGAAACGAGCTCATGTCGATTGCTCATCTTCAGTGGTTTGCCAATTTTCCCACTTCTATCGCTGAGTTCTCTCGGGTATTTCCAAGGACAACCGCGGCCAGAGACATATCTGCCTTTCTTATTCGGATGGTAGCAAATTGGCATACGCTCTTACAAAGTGTCAGGACCCGAAAGTACCCATTACTTGCATATGAAATGATACACATCCTACAATGTCGTCCCTACGGGCTACAGTCTATGCTGTTTACCGTGAGTCGCAGGACCCTTAACCTGCTCGAAGGGCCTGCGGTAAATTCGTTGAACGAAATCTTTGAGCAGGACCGGCTTGATGAAATCGCCTATGAGGCGCGTGGTGAACCCCATGAAGCTCTGAAGAGTCAACGAGATGTGGTGGCAATGAGATACAGACAAATCATTCTTTCATCGCAGCCGAATGTCTCGTCCAGTGTGTTATTCAACTAGCCCCTTGTATATTGATGGTGTACTGACCGTTATTGTGGCCAGATACGATATCGTCTCCTGTTGTCGGTCAAAACTCTCCCCTGATCGAGCCAAACAGGCAACAGCCAGTAGCCCGGTCACCACTTGCAACAAATGTTCCATCTCATGTCGCAAACACGGCGGCTCCGCCTGTTTCCTTACCCAATTTCGATGTTCTGGCTGCCACAGTTTCTACAGGTGGCTCTGGGGCGACAAGCCCGATGCCTATTAATCAGGCCCTTCCGCAAGGTAGCAGAGGTTTTCAGAACGCGCGACGGCCAAACCATCACTATATCCCGACGGAACCCCGAGCGCTTCCGCCTCTTTCGGCTCCTACTAATCAGTCTACTCTCGCACAACTTCATCTTCTACCAGTATCGCCAAGTGCTAGGTCGCCAGTGATGTTGCAACAAAACCGAGCGTTCCAACTAAATGGCCAGGTACGAACTCCCGTTCTGCCTTCAAATAACTCGCTGCCACAAAGACGAGCCAACTCCTTCGCTTTCCCGCCCCCCACTTTTCCGTCTCCAGGGCTTCCCAGCGCTCATAATACAAACGCCCATAATCCGTCAGTACATCCTCATTCACCGGGGTTTCAACAAGTCAGAGGTCCGGTGCAGATGACATACCCTCACCATACCCAGCCAGTACAATCTCCGCAGCATCTGCCAGCCTATTCACCAACGAGTCCGCCGCGCAGGGCATCTGCATCACAGAATCTCAACTTGGCGGCGCCAATAACAACCCCCTCAATCCTGCCATACCAAGTGCCAGTCACAGGTCATATCTCTCGCCAAATGCTGCCAGTACAACAAATGTCCGAAGCGGAATATCCCTCGAGTCCGTATGGGCATGGTTCGCTCCAAGTTGGTCTTCATCAGGTTGAGGTGCGCAGTCCTCGCCGCATTCCATCACATTCTGGGAAAGGTCGATTTTACCAGTTTGTCAAACAGCTTGTGTACGAACCTGTACACTTGGAGCCTTCTGTAGGCCTACGTTGTTTATCTTTCACTGTGCCAGAAGACTATATGCGACAACTCACGAAGAAAATCGAGGGAACTGGCCTCCCGTTTTGTTACTATTCTGAAGGGTCCTACCGCTATCGACTGCGTATGTGCATGCTGCCCGAGACACAATCAGCCCCTGTCGAATCCGACTGGGTGGTAACGGCGACATCCTGGCCGAGTCACATCTTCTTTGAAGTGAATAAGAAACATTTAGAACTGCGTCGCAAACAGCATTTCAACAAGGACCAGCCGTTGGAATTGACTGATTTCTTACTCGAGGGTGAGAACTCTCTCAGAATCAGTTATCCCCCGGTCCGCCAGAATATGACGCCAGGTTTCAAGTATTTTATTGCCATCGAAATAGTAGAGACGATCAGCCATGATGCCGTCCGTAACATGATCAAATCCATACGGCGCTCCTCCGCAGACAAAACCGTGGCAAAAATACAGCGTCGCTTACAACCATCAGACTCGGACGACATCATTATCGAGGACGAGACCTTGACAATTTCTTTGGCTGACCCTTTCAGTGCGACAAGGTTCACGGAGCCTGTGAGAGGCGCCCAATGCAAACATCTGGAATGTTTTGATTTGGAAACATGGCTCCAGACCCGACCATCGAAACCATCGCAGAAGGGAGGTGGTCCGCAGCAACAAGGAGGCGAACCCTCGATGGTGGATGTTTGGAGATGTCCGATATGCTCGCTTGATGCGCGTCCCGTCAGCCTCTGGATCGATGAGTATTTCGTAGGAGTGCGTCAATCATTAGTCGGCAGCGGTGATATGCAGACTAAGAGCATCACCGTTGCCGCCAATGGCAGATGGGCTCCGGTGCTGGACGCGGACGACACAGATGATGATTCCACGCCTGCGCCACGACCCAGGAGCACAGTCAATGGCAATGCTGGGCAGTCGAGAACTTCCTCCGTGACAGCAGCACCGGATGTCATTGAGATCCTGGATGACGACGACTGATATTTTTCTGGTGTAGGCCCTTTTCGATATTATTATTAGGGACAAAGTTTTCTAGTCTAGTGTTTTATGGTTACGCAAGGCGTTTTGGAGACGGGATACTATCTCAAGCTTGGCAAGAATGTGTTTTACAATTAGATACCACTTATTCAACACAGCATCCGGCGTTTCGGGGCAGGTACCTTGGATGGGATGGTTCACAGAAGACAGGAATTTCTTTTTTTTTATACTTCTGCGTTCCAAGGCGAAGGGCAAATAAAAGGAAAGGAAGAGGGCATAGTGTCTATAACACAGGCTACAGCATAGACCTGTATATACCTCATGTGCTGGGTCTGTTAAAATAATATAACGAACTTGTTCCGTTCTGATTTTCTTTTCCTAGTCAGAATAAGTGCTCTACGTGTTTTTTTGCTTTTTGAAAAGTTGCATCTCTTGGGTATACGATGGATAATTTCAAGATGCATCCAACAGACTTTCTAAGGGTTAATGTCGGAGTAATTTTGTAGTAGTATGAACCTGACGCGTTAGAAACTTCAAGTTGTTTATCCCAACAACATATTCAGCAAGCAACAAACCGTGTGCTCATTTGACCGATATGAATTTGTCGTCTCGACATTACGCCTGATCAAAGTTCTGCTGCTGCTGCTGCTGCCGCCGCCGCCGCCGACATGATAGGGAGAGAACCCAGCCCACCGCGTCGCTTACGAGCTTGCGCTTCTTGCGTCAGAGTCAAAGCCAAGTGTCATTTCCGACAAGACAATCAGAGAACGCACATTTGCGATAGGTACTACAGCACTTAAATTAATGGCGGACGCCTTCTCTGGACACGTCATTAACTTGATCAAGGTGCGAGGCTTTGAAGAAAGAGTGTCTGCCACAGACAACGAGCAATCTGAGAAAACCACGAAGGATCCATCAGAGTAGAGAGTAAGACTGAATGCTTCATGTCCCATGCTTGAATGACTTTATGACTCTGCAGGTTTGTTGCGAAAATATCAGACGTGGCGACGACTTCGAATGGTGCGGCCCTTGTATACCTACAAATCAATGATACAAACCTTTACTCATATTAAGCAGATCCAAACAGCAACAACAGCAACAACAAACAGACACTAGAACCCAGTAAAATCACTGAACACATTCAAAACACAAATTCAGAAACGCCTGATACTCTTCGGCCTCCGTTTGGGCTTTCATGGCCACAAGCAGCCCAGATACTAAATCTTTTTCGTCAAGAGTACATCTCTCAATTTCCCTTTGTGCTAATCCGCAGTGATGACGCAGTAGAATCTCTTTATGGAGAAAACCCGTTCCTGCTCCGAGCTATCATGTTAGTTGCGGCGCCACTACCAGAACCCAGAATCATTGAGATGAAGCGTAATGTGCTTGCCTACCTGGGCTATAGAACACTTGTCGAAGAAGACAAGACTATGGATATACTTCAAGGTTTACTAGTGATTGTTGCTTGGTAACTTTCGAGTCTAACAGGAACCGAGCCAAGACTGATATGGTTCTTAGGGCGCATAAATGCCATATTGATAACAGTCAAGCCGTCAACTTGGCGTATCTTGGGCTAGGATATGCCCATAATCTCGGGATTACACAAGATACTTTGCCGTCTTCTAGCTATCAAGGAAACAACAAGGATCCAGAAACAGCAGCGATAGGTCCAAAAGAAGATGCAGATTCAACGGAGAAGAAACGCACTCTTCTTGGCATCTACTGTGTCTTATCAATGTAAGCATTTGACTCGATCACTGCTGGGTGCGCAGCTAATGTGGTTCAGTCTCTCGACGAGACAATCGCGTACCAATCCTTTACAAACGCCTTATATAAACAGCTGTCTCAAACCCTTCAGCGAGTCCCAAGCCTCACCGTCTGATTCTGTAGCAGAACACATGGTCCGTCTAATCCAGATGAGTGAAAGACTCTCAGAAGGGTTTGGTAAACCGTATGAACGTACGCTCTCCAGACCATTTGCTTTCCTTCTAGAAGGAACTGGAAGACGCTTCCATTCTGATCTTAGTCGCCTGTCAGAATCAGTTGCATATCCCAATCTCGCAAGCCATAGCCAGGTATTTGAGCTACATCGCTTGTATCTCCTTGTACGGTTATATGAGCCTGCAATCATAGTGGCATGTCATCCAGATGAAGGTGTAGCTCAATTTTACTACCTTTTGATATGTCTACGTAATTGCCTTGAAGCTATGCAGTCCTTTTTCGAACTTTTCCTAGGATTGCCGGTCGAAATGGTTCTGCGGTGTTCGATAATTGCCGTTGATCAAGCTTTCTATGTCATGCTGCAAGCATCACGACTTCTTCTCATTGAAACTCCGCAGTGGGATGTTGAGTTCGCTCGACAGACACTGGGTTTCAATGCTGTACTGGACCGCATGATTGCGCGTTTTGAAGAAGCTGAAGAGTTGCGTAAGAAGGGAGTGAGGGATTTTGTCGACACTATACGCGAAGAAAAAGGCGAAGATGCTTGTAGTGGTATCGCTAGGATCGCAAAAGAGGTGCAGTGGTTGAAATCCTGGCTCGAAGCCAAGACTCAGGGGCATCATCAAATGGAGAGCGCATCGACAGTCGAGTTGAATCGAGACATACCCCAACACGAACTGAAGCCGAGATGGTCTGTAGGTCTCTTGGAGGAAATGTCATGGAATCTTACATCTTGAAGTTTTCATGTCAAAAACATATCAACATCAATGAAAAGAAAGAGTTCAAGTCGATCAAGTACTATTGGATGGTATCGTGTAATTTCGAGAACAAATAAGAGAAAATATCAAAAGCAGCCCATGAAAACGCCAAACATCGCCACATAAAACACAAAATCTTCAAATCATCACGTATCCAATATCTCATCATCCCAGTGACTTGCTGCCACATCCATCATCAGTGAGGGAAGCCTCAAACACATGGCTGTCTAATTCTTCGAGACTATCATCCTCAGAAAACTCGGGTTCATCGTCATTGCACCAGGCGAAGCTATCGCCTTCTTCAGAAAGCTCAGACTCATCTGCGTCCTCTTCAAAGACTCCCTTGGTGAGCAGCTCCCAGCAATTTGGATCGGTCATGTCAAGACCCTCAATCCTCTTGCACCATTTCTCTTGAAGGTTGCCATCGTCCTCATATGGCTTCTGTCTCATCCAGCCCGTCCACATCATGATATTCTTGGACGCAGTTGGACAATCGATTTTGAACCACTCTTGGTGCCAAATGTGACAATTCGGGCACCCTTTCTCCCGCTTTCTCTGGTTACGTAGTTGGTAGTGCACAAGCTTCTCGACCTTGACGTAGTGCTCAGCTGTAAACTGGCAAAAGACCTTGGAGTCGTATCCACACTGGGCTTTCCAGTCCTTCATACGCTTTTCAACATTGTGGGCGTATCCAATTTTGATATAAGGATTCGCATCGTGATATGTCTCGGGGAAAGTGTAAACATAAATGAACCCATCTGACTTTTTCTCAGTATCTAACAAGGGGCGAAGGAGAAGTCGTCTCATGTGTTCGTTTATCTCGATGACGGTCCAAGAGGACCCAAAATCTTCGAAATCATGTGTGAGGGTGGACGCCTTGCGGGGTGACTGCTTGGCAGAGGTGGAAGGAGTGAAACTGATCGGAGCCTTGGCTGGTGTAGATGGTATCGACAGAGGTGTGCGGTGATCTGTGGTTTTCGATATCGACTTTTCGTTCTTGGCGAGAAATTCATGCTTGACTATCACGGTCTCTGAATATAGAGGATGTGGGAAGTTCTCTCTATGAGTTACAGCGGAATCATCTTCCTCCTCCTTCTTGAGGGCCACTGTCTCAAGTGGCTTCAGTATTGTCTCCCATGATAGTAGGCGTCCAGATGCTTGGCTTTGGTGGTATCTCTGGCACATGATTAATAGGACCAATTTGCCAAGTAAAGACTCAGAAGCAGAGAAGCTCCCATGATCAACGATTTGATCTAGTAAACGGGCAATCTCCTTGGAGTTGCTTTGGCTAATGGGGCTTCTGCATCGCTTGCCAGTACTTTTAGACTGGCCATGGCATTTAAGGTTGTCTCCGTTGTCAATATTGAGCAACTCCCGGAGAGCGGATACAGTAATTGGCCAAACTGCCTTGGAGGTGGTAGTTACAACGGTAGGAATCATCCTGAGGGTCTAGATGTCTGTATGTCGTAGAGAGAAGAGATTATGGATGGTTTCTAGGCCAACATGGTGCTGGAGATGTAGTTCAGAACGATATATAGCCCGATAAATGTACCGTTAAGCGCCAGGAGAGGCTGTGTCGTCTTGGAAGGCCTCCTACATGTCCGTCTTGGAGGCTATGGTCATGAACAGGGTCGTAGGACTTCAGCTGGGTGGAGTATATGCAGAAGGAGGTGTTGTGATGTGACATTTACAGAGACGACAAGATGGTTGAGCGCGAGAATATATAGATAGTTCCTTCCGTCTCTGATAGTCTGATGAATCTGTGCTGAATATCATCCTTCCCGTTTCCTTGCGTTCCTGGACGGTATGTTGGTGTAAACATGGCAGAATCGTTTGTGATTCTCCATTCAATTCGAGTGTTAACAGTCAGTTGGGACTGAATCAGGCCTCGTCTGGACATGGGACTTTGACTCTCGCTAGTGTGGCATCCCAAGATCTGTTGGTACACCCCGGTCTCGAAACCTCTGCGCCCCTCTTGGTCGCATCATTTGCATCATGAGAGACCCGAAAGCGCTTCCTGTTTAGTCTTGAGTCAGCCTAGAACAGAAACTTGCTATCATTGGCATATTCACTTACTCGGTCGCAAAAAGATAGGGACTCAAGATAGATTGGACGAAAGTATTAGCACACTCCTAGGCTATATACTCACTAGAGCTGATCTAGACTAATATTTCCATCCTGTGAGGGGAATGGGCCAATCAAGTAAGATGAGACAGCAGATCAACTGCCCTCGGCTGAACAACAAGCTGAGTGACAGAATATATAACGTTCAATTGCCATATTTCGCTCATTAAAGATTAATCAACTCGCTAAGTGCATCGCATCCCAACACCTATTGTTCATTATCATTGTGTACTGCCCAACCGCCTCGTTATAATGTCTGCTTCAGCTGAAAGTCAAATCGATGCTGCTCAGCGCATGTATACTGAGCGCGCCAATAACTATGAAGACTCGTGGCATCCTGACTATAGCAGACGTTTCATGGAACTTGTTCCCGTTCAGCAAGGCGATACTATTCTCGATCTTGCCTGCGGAACTGGTTTAGAAGCTGTGATTGCAGCGGATCGAGTTGGGGATGACGGGCTTGTGGTCGGCGTCGATATCACAGAAGCAATGCTTGCTGTAGCACGCAATAAGCTGAATCAGGATGAGCGCTTAGCTCGCCGTATCAAACTTGTTCAGCACAACGTTACTGATCTGGCCGGATGTCCACATGTAGCAGAGGGCAGATTCAACCTTGTCATCTGCTCAAGTGCATTTGTTCTCTTTGACGACCCCGAAAAGGTTGTTGCGCATTGGCGTAAATATCTCAAGCCTGGTGGTAGGGTCGCCATCGACATCACCCACGAGTATAATCTCCGCGCAGGCCTTCTGTTGGAGAAAGTAGCTCGACGGTTGGGTATGACATTTCCCGCTAATCGAAGCTGGATCAAATCAAGAGACTCGTTCAGCGATATACTCAAGAATCAGGGATTCATAGTCGAGAAAGCCCAAGAGTTGGAGAAGATTGTGGGCCTCGGCTCGACGTATGTCAGTGTAGATCAGGCTGATGAGCAGTTTGACTTTGTTGTCAACGGGCCTCTTACTGCCTCCATTGTCACGGACGAGCTGAGATTCAAGGGCAGAGAGTATTTCAAAGAAGAATGGAACAACGCTGCAGTAGACGGCAAGGTTGAGATTTCTGATACTGTATACGTTTATATCGCCAGAAAGGCTTGATGTAGTATCACAACCCAATACCAGTATACTTGATCCTGTCATGTGGTTTACATCTTGGCCTTGACATTCCTAATTTTGGGCTCGACAGGTATCCTTGGGTGATCACCAGCGAGCTTCAGTCCAGTAACTCGCTCGAGCTCATCAACGGCCTCAAATGCCCTCCCAAGGTTAACTTTGATCGTTCTTAGTCCCTGTTTGCGAGCCTCCTTTAGGTTCTCTCCAATATCATCAAGAAAAGCAACTTCATCTGGCTTAACGCCAGTGCTCCAATCTCGATCCTTGCCACGAGGTGACTGTGCGTTGGTCTTGGCGAACTCGTCTACTCTAGCAAGGGCAAGCTGATACATAGCCGGGTCAGGTTTGCGAATTCCCACATGAGCGGATGAAACAAAAACATCAAATATTTGTCGCACAGGTTCGTCGAAGAAATGGTCGAGGTGAAGCTTGTGACCAGGTGGGAAGATAACAGTGTTGCTTAAAGCTGCTAGGATGAATTGGCCGTTCTCTTTAAGCTTCTTGAGTGCCGGGTACATCCAGGGGTCTGGACTGCTGGATACAGTCATCATCTCATTGAACAGCCATTCTGCATCGACAACGGGGACCGATGGTGTTTCCTTTGAAAGGTTGGGGTCTTTGCTTTGCTCTCTTTTGTAGAAGGTTTCCCATCTAGCGGGGTCATGAAGATCTTGACTGAACCCTTTGAAGAAGGATTCATCCATGGGTATTTCGCCCTTCTCCAATCGGTGCCAGAAGCCGTTAGGGGCGGTTCGAGATATCGAGTAGTTGACCCATCCGGGAGGGATACCCAGACTCAACTCATAATCTAGGATGGCTTGGAAAGGTGACACAACCTAGAGGTGTTAGTGATAGAAATACGACAGGTTTCAATCAATGTGCGATATTAACAAGTAAGAAAAGTCAGAATGGAGAGGCACAAGCTGAAGTTGGCGTGAGTCTCTTGAATCACTTACACAAACACCACCAATATCAAACAAAAGAACCTTTGGCTTAATCTCAGACATGATGATCTTATTCGGTTTGAGAGTAGGAATCAAACAAGCAAGTAACCGGATAATAAATTCACAGTGAATATTGTATAAGCTAAATCATTATGCCACTCTCAAGATGTCCTCGAAACATACATACATCCTAGACAACTCCACCGAGGCCTGGGACATCCGACGAGCCTCGGTAGATCCCCCCATTTGACTTAACTCAGGGGTGAGAGATAAGATAAGGTGCATCCACGTGACGTGATGAGATCCCTCGTCCCCAACCCAGGTCCAGACACCCAGAGGTGGCCAACAGACAGTCTAAACTCTTTTAGGCGGTTAGGGCTATATGAATCCCCCACCAAAGCCAGACTTTTACGGATTATTCCTCTCGCATCAACTCGTAAACTTCAACACCCAAGTCGTCGTTGAGCCAATACCGTCAAGATGGTAAGTTGAGGCCTATCGCAGGGGAGTTTCCCTACAAGGGAGCTTCCTTGATGTTTTCCATTCTATGGCAGAAATGCCAATTGCTCTTGGAAGAGTCACCGCAAGATGCTTCGGAAGAAGAGCAAATCTGAAGCGCAAATTGCTGACTCGGGGATTTTTGACAGCCTTTCCACAAGTTGGTCAAGAACAGCGCGTACTACAGGTGAGTTTTGACTGTTTCCCGCTTTGGCTATCTTGAGGAGAAGTGCTGACAATTTACTAGTCGCTACCAGACTAAGTACAAGCGCCGCCAGCAGGGCAAGACCGATTACTACGCCCGAAAGCGCCTCATCACCCAGGCCAAGAACAAGTACAACGCCCCCAAGTACCGCCTGGTCGTCCGCTTCACCAACAAGGACATCATCTGCCAGATCGTCACCTCTGAGATCTCCGGCGACAAGGTCTTCGTCTCTGCCTACGCTCACGAGCTCAAGGCTTACGGTATCGAGCACGGTCTTACCAACTGGGCCGCTGCTTACGCTACCGGTCTTCTCGTCGCCCGCCGTGCCCTCAAGAAGCTCGGCCTCGACGAGGACTTCACCGGTGTTGAGGAGGCTGATGGTGAGTACAAGCTCACCGAGGCCGCCGAGACCGACGATGGTGAGCGCCGCCCCTTCAAGGTCTTCCTTGATGTTGGTCTGAAGCGAACCTCCACCGGTGCCCGTGTCTTCGGTGCCATGAAGGGTGCCTCTGACGGTGGTATTCTCGTCCCTCACTCCGAGAAGCGATTCCCCGGTTACGACATGGAGACCAAGGAGCTCGACGCCGACACCCTCCGAAACTACATCTTCGGTGGTCACGTCGCTGAGTACATGGAGACCCTTGCCGATGACGATGAGGAGCGTTTCCGTAGTCAGTTCCAGAAGTACGTCGACGACGACGTCGAGGCTGAGGGTCTTGAGGACCTCTACACTGAGGCTCACGCCGCCATCCGTGAGGACCCCTTCAAGAAGGTTGAGAGCGACGCTCCCAAGAAGACCAAGGAGGAGTGGAAGGAGATCTCCAAGAAGTACAAGAGCAAGAAGCTCACAAAGGAGGAGAAGGAGCAGCGCGTCCAGGAGCGCATCCAGGAGATCATGCAGCAGGATTAAAAAGTTGCTTTATCTCATTGGGTCACGGGCATTTGAGGATTGTTAACCTTTGCATTGGGTTTGGAGTTTCGAGGAAAGGCAAGGTCCATAAAAAGGATCATATGAATGAATTACCAAAAAGATACCTTCCAGCCAAATTCCATAGTTCTGGTGAAACCGGCATCTCATTACTCCAATGTTTCTTGCCATTTGTGTGTGTGCGTACGTGAAAGTTGGCTTTGCCTATTGCGGTCTAGCGTATCACTTGACAAATTTCGACCTTTAGAGTTGTCGCAGTATGGCTTGGTCTTGTATAGGGTAGGCTTTCTAGAACTTTGCTCAGTTGCAAACGCCATGGTTTAGACAAGCAATAAAACACTATAATCACTGTCTAGGGGGGTTGTGTAAGTTGTTGACAGATACCGGGATAAATCCTTCAGTACCACTAGTAAGTTGTGTTGATGATAGACTAGGACGTGCCTTGGAATTGTCGAAACGGTTGAGAGTCAATTTCTGTTAGGTTTGTGTGGCGGCAAGTCTGCACACAATAGCGCAATAGGTTTCTTTCGAGTCAACCATCAATCCTACCGTAGACTAGCTGCATGGCATTTCAGCTACTGGTATCTACTGTACTACTATACTACCGAGCGTTAAAGGAACTTCATCGCAGGAACCGTTTTGACTATTCACCGTGATCGGATGTGAAAATCCGGTAGTCCGGATATCATACATTCCTTTCACCGGAAAATGGTGATACTGTGGGTGCGATATAATGGAGTAAGGAGGACCCTGATAGAGTCAAGATGGAAAGGAGAAAAACAGCGGCCTGATGGGTATTTCGAGAGAATCCGTAGCCAGTTGATTCCGCGGAACCCAGAATTTTAGTACTGTGGTGTCGCTTGCCCTGCCTCGCCTCACCGGACAATGTATTGAACCCGCGGCCGAGGACCTAACTAGTCAGTTAATTATGATGCGGCTGGCAATGATTTCGGACAAAGTCAGGTGGCGCGTGCAAGGAGCGAAAAGGGACCCGATTTAACGTTATCGAACCGTCCAGCTAGGTACTAGCTGTTTCTCCGAGTCGGATGGATCCGGTGGGTATTTGAGCGCGAGCGAATGATGCAATCGAGTAAAATGAAGATCGGATACATCCTACGAAATGGACCCTGCTTTGAAGACTGATGAATGGGACAAAAAAAAAAGAAAAGACCCACGTTGGTTAATAACAAGGGTTTCTTATTCTATGTCTCGGCGCAGAACAGGGGCCAATCTCGGCATCGATGGATACTGTGCTGTGCTTGTGCTTGTGCTTGTTGTCCCCTAAAAATATTTATTGTGCGATGACATCGTCTGCCAAGAATTATACCATTCAGGGCCCTCTTTTAAGATCTGTAGTGATGGAATTACTTTAGCAGTTTTAGACTCCTTTCTCGGGAACAAAGCGCATCATTCTGCCCTCGAGTAACTCACCTGTCAGTCTGTAAGAGGGCTGTGACGTAACGTCGTCTATTTGTGCTTCGCTCATCGTGGATTGAGCCGAGGGGATTTGCCATCATCGGAGGTTGCACCGGCCATTGTTGATCTCTGCATACCTACTTTATGCGATTCATATTGAACCTACTCACTGCTAATCTGTACGTGACATGTACATATCCACCTCCATGGACTTTCAATACCTCGGAGTAAATACAATAGGGGAATCCCTCAACTCGAATAACAAAACCATGCTCATTCTCGCTTGCGCATATTTGGGTATTCCTTTTAATACTATGTCCCGTCTCTGCACTGACGTTCATTTTGATCGTTCAAGTTCCGTGCCCGGGTCCCAGGGCGGGCGGGCCCCGACAAAACCGGGGGTGCTAGACAAGCTCCAGTCGGTTCGGTATATGATCAAGTACAGGTACATGAGATGGGACGTATCCGACGGGCGGCTGTTTCTTCCCCTCAGATCTGAAAGCCTCTTTTATCCGTTCAGTATTACAAACATATACAAACTTGCCTCGTCTCAACTATTGCATTACAGGCGAATCAGACCTGGGATTCGTCTTGTTTGTATGTATTATATCACTGGACGTCACTCGTAGTATGTGTAACGTCCAAGATCTTTGTCGGACCCTGAAATCGATAATGACTTATTTGTCAGGGCTGTCATCCTTGATCAGCAAGCAAGGTTTGGCCTTTTAGTTCCTGGTCAGCAGCATAGCGCAGTAATTTAAGTCCTTGCCTTGCCACTCTCGCCTCCTAATCAATCGCATTTGCTCCAGAGAGTTGGAAATCGCTAATATCGTCTTTGTTGGTGAGTAGGATTTCTGGTGTAGTTGACTGTGCCTTTACTCAACATCTCGTGACGAACCTCTACCCCGCTATTGGATAGTAGGTAGTAAATGTGTCATGATCGTCTCCATCCACTGACTACTAAGTCATACATTGTATCCTCTCAATTCCATATCTTGACTGCTGCACCTGATGCCCTCTCATCTCCCACCGTCATTGTTCCATATCAGGCCGAGACCGCTTGTACATAGGTAGTCCAGATCAAGCCCATTTCAAGTACCTGTACTTTATAATCCGTTCTCGGTATTACGCATATTCGACTACTAGGTATTTTAACCTTGTCTAGCTCTCTATCTTATTGTCGACTATACCTCATCCAGCCTACCAAGCTCGTCTCCAGGATTCGCTAGCCATCCACATCCCAACACCACCTCACTAATCATTATCTTCCTGGCTGTTTCTCTCCTCTTTCTCTACTCTTCTCATCCTTCTCCTCTGACCGACTGCAACACTGTTTAATCTGCATACAATAACAATACCGTTACCACTATTATATCGCTCGAGTCTCTGCCTGCCGTTGCGGCTCCCCGCCCAGTATGGAGCAGGTTCATGGCGTTGATGTCAGCTGGATGACCCACGGTGCTTCCAAAGGCATGTTTCTTAATCGCCACTTATGCTTAATCGCTTCACCATGAGATGCCCATCGCGTCGATTGCTTTGATGCGGCAGAACAAGATCCAGAGCTAATGCGGTATACAGATAAATTAACTAGAAATTCGCCTCCCACCAGAACTCCCTCAGCAGCTCTTCCACGACAAATTCCAGGCGCAAACTCGAGGCCGAAGTCACCGGCTTCGGCCCCTACGGACAATGCTTCTGTAGACTCAAACACCTCACACAACGGCCAGGCCACGACGCCGAACGGTTCTACCGCTCCTAAAAGGTTATCGCGCTCGAATTCTATAGACAAACAAACCCCTCCTGGTAGTTCACCTCATCGTCGCAATTCATGGTTCTCCAACATATCCGCCAAATTCTCTTCCTCCGGCACACCGCCAGCCCCTGGCCCTCCTTCTCCAGCCCCCATTCCAGAATCGTCGCCAGCGCCGTTGCAAGATCCCCTCCCACCGAAACTGACACATACAAAAAATGCCGTTCTGCCGCATGCCGCGAAGCCCGAAGGCGATGGTCCTTATATACCTGCCCCACCCAAGAGTGGTCAACCCGGCTTCTTGGGCATGTTCCGCCGGCTCTCGTCTTCCAACGGTGGTGCCCTCACACAAAGCGGAAAGCTGGGTCATGGACTTGTCGATAGAGTAGTTCTGAATGTCGACCAGAATCGCGAAAGATGTCCTATACAAGAGCTCTCTTGTGCGAAATTAAGAAGAGTCGCGTTCTGTGTAGATGTTGAGATTGCGCCACAACCCCGGTACGCTGAAGGCGATTCGCAATTGCCCAAAACAACCGACAAGACACAGAAGAAAAAGTTAGCCGAGAAGGGCGAGGGGGAGGCCCTCAAGAACCCAAAGGCAGTCGAAGAACAGAAAGAAACCAATGGAGAAATAAAGAAGACAGGGGAGACGCTACCACAGGAACCCTCAAAGGAAGGGACCGAGGCTCCCCAGCAGATCGAAGACACGACAAATGGTAGCGTGACTCCTCTTCCAGAGAAAAAAGAAGAAAATTCTAAGAAGAAGGATAAAAAGAAGAAGAGCGAGGAAGAACGCAAGGCCAGAAAGGAGAAGAAACGAAAACTTGCGGAAGCAAACGGATCTATCCCTATGGAAATCCATTACGATAGTAGCGATGACTCGGATACGACAGGAACGCCTCCTAATACTACAAAAGCTCCTAATGCTCCTCAGACTGCCAAGCCTCAGACAGCACCTACAACAAACCCGGTTCGAGTATACCGCAGATGTTGTCAGCTACGCGAAACGCCGATTCTCAAGAAGATCACCGAGCAACTCATTGATACAAACAACTATACAGCCTCGACTGGTACAGTCAACAAGCTTGACCTCACAGATTACTGGCTGCAGCTGCCTGACCTAGTCACCTTAGGCGACTATCTGGCAATCGTTCCAGTCAGGGAGGTATTGTTGGAAAATAGTGGCCTAGGTGACGAGGGCCTGCGGGTTATTTTAGCCGGCCTCCTCGCAGCCAGGCGACCTGCCATCAGACGACGGAAACACAAACATGACGAAGAAGAAGAGCAAGGAGGAGTAGTGGAGCGCTTAGTCTTGAAAAACAACAAGATTGGCCCCGATGGATGGAAGTATCTTTCGCTTTTCATCTATCTATGTCGGTCACTCAAATTTCTTGACCTTTCCCAAATACAGTTCCCGCGCCAACCCCAAACCCCACCAAACGGATCACCTAACAATGGAGTGCAAGTACCCCGAAGTATATCGAGCATCTTTTCCAAGGCCCTGGGCGAGCGTCTGGGAGGATCAACGCTCGAGTTGGTCAACCTTGGCCAGGCGGGCTTGACCATGGAGCAACTCGGTTCGGTCGTCGATGGATTAATACAATGTGGTGTAAAACGACTTGGTTTGTCGCACAACGGGATCGATGCAGATGGAATGAAGCACGTCGTCAGGTTCCTCAGCGAGGGTCATTGTGAGGGTCTAGATTTGGGAGGCAATGACCTTAGCCAACACACCGAAGCTCTGGCCACAGCAATCAACAACGACACAACTTTGTGGGGTCTGGGCATGGCTGGCTGCAACTTGACACCTTCAGCGCTTTGCAAGATCTTACCTGTGATGGTCAAGCTGCCCAACCTGCGGTTTTTTGATCTGTCACAAAACCCAGCTCTGTTTCAGTCAACCCCCAGTGCTGTTGGTTTGCTCAGGAGGTATGTCCTTGATTCACTCTACCAATGTTGTTGACGCATATATATACTGACTACACTTAGATATTTACCTAAAATGAAGGTTTTAAAGCGCATGCATCTGGAAGATGCCGCGATGACACCAGAACAAGCGATTGCAATCGTGGAAGTGCTCCCCGAAGTGCAAACACTAGCACACATCAACATTACCAACAATGCAGAGATTGTTAAGCTTGCCGATGCGAGAACTGAAGAAGCGCAAGAAGAAGCTTGCGCCCTTTATGCCTCTCTGCTTGCTGCAGCCCGTGTGTCTAAGAGTCTCATCTGTGTGGATGTCGAAGTACCCAGTGAACATTCAGGTGAGATTGTCAAAGCTATGGCCAAGCAAGTTGTTGCCTACTGCTTGCGTAACATGGAGCGACTTCCCGACACCGACGCTGGCGCGGTCATGGCGTCGACACTTGCGGAGAACAATCTTGAGGCTGGTGATTCTAAGCTGCCACTTTATCCTGACGTCCTCGCACACCTTGTCGGACACGATGTGTTGGACCAGGAAGAAAGCGATGATGACAACAGCTCGGCGCCCGATGAAGACTATGTCATTGGAGGTACTGGCGTGGTCAAGGCACTTGCTTGCTGTTTGAAGAACCGAGGCGACGAGTCAAGAAGACAGTCTGGCGAGTTCATCCGCGACATCGAGAACGGGGCAACAAGTCCAGCAGCCACACCGTCGGCGAATCTGTCAACAGGAGGAAAGGCCAAGGACATGTCGAAACACTTGTTGATGGGCGCCCGCAAGATTCGACTACGCCTCCAGCCAGCACTGATCAAAGCGAGGGCCCATTCTGACGATGAGCACAACCTGCGTAGGTTGACGTTTTTGGACGACACTCTGCAAGGTATCATTAAACGGTTCGAGGATGAGTATCCAGATACGCGCGAGGATGCGACACCTCCTAGACGCCCACGTGCTGGGACCAAGGGCATCGAAGAACTACCTACAGCCTTACCTCTGGAGGACTCTGCAATGGCTCTGTCAGACAACGAAGACGAGGGAGAAATCCATGCAGGCAAGCCGCTATCAAGATCCAACTCTATGGCCAAGATTCTCGTTGAGGAAGAAGGTCGAATTCTTCGAGCTGGTCATCGGTTCCGTGCCGGTTTCTTCAAACAGGAGCAAATTGATCTGCTCAGCACCATCGACGACATTGGTTCCGATCCTATGCACGTGGGAATGCTTACCGAGATGGCCGAGGATATTGGTGGAGAGCTTTTGGAACTCGTCAAGACGAAGGGTGCTGTAAGGGCCTTCAAAGAAGACAGAGATGTCGCACTCAGGTGCATGGCTGCAAGTGACCCAGAGCATTGGGAGCGATTTGTCGATGCTCAGAACAAGTCTCGTGCCAATATCAGCATTCCACCAGCAGCAAAGCAGGGGGAGGCGATGGACGAGAGTGCAGTCGCTGATTAAAGTAGTATCACTGTTGGGGTGTTTGTGTAGCAGACGCTTGTCTGATGATTGTATGGCCACGATTTGCTGGTCCTTAGGAGTAGACATACATGTTTGAGGTGGATGGAAGGACATAACTTGCGCATGGAAGCCAGCGCACTCGTTGATTCCCATTTTCTGTTTTCTGCCTTTTTGCTTTGAGCGGGGAGTTATGAATACTACGTACGATCTCTTTCAGGAGAGAACTGGCTATACTCATTACCAATTTTGCGTGTGAGATGATGAGCACGTGAATATTCGAGCAGTAGCATGCATCTCTGCAACAGCAAGACACTACTTTTTTGGATAAGGGGTATCGGCTGCTTGGGTGGCTCGATAACTGTCCAGTGAGGTTTCTTGTGAAGTATTAATCTCGTACATCTGGACCACAGAGCTTGTTAATTTGGTTGTTCATCATTATTCGAATTTCCTTTGGACCTATGTAACCTAAGGAGTGGATAGGAAAGGTAGTACATAATTAGGTAGGCGGTGCTAGCTGGGTATGGGTTATACGGCATTGCCGGGATGAATGCAGTACGACATAGAAGATGATGCAAGTCATTGGATGTTTCAAGAGGTGTGATGCTAGTGATGATGAGCTGAAGCTGAGATGAGATTTTAATATTTGTTTCTTTTTCACTTTCCACTTCTCTCTAATTAATAAGGAAAAAGAAGGTCTTCCAAGTTGGTCTATTTGGTTAAAAATCACGATGTTTGGTTGGTCCGTGATTTGTGGCCCTTAATCTGACCTGCAACACGCGCGATCCCGTACTGATGTGACTCTGAAACGTGAGCTATACCTTATTGGGTAACGTGAGGTCTCGGCGACTTCTTTCTAAGCCTTGTTCTCCGTAAGGCAGGAAGGCTCTTTCCCTACTCTGTACTTAGGTACCTTAGGTCACTTTCACTATGACCATGACTTCCTTCACCTGATTTAATTAATCTTTAACCTCTGTGCACGTTTCTTTCTTTTTGAATGTTTCACAGCTAGTCTGTTGCGTCTTTTTATTCGTCAGAGAATAAATGAAGCCCACCTTTTATTCCCGTCTCGGACGCACCGTCTGATTTCGATGCTTCTTTTCTGGGTCATATCTGACAAGACGAGACGGGGAAGCTGAGGCTGAGAGGAGGGGAGAATTTGAGAGTCATGGTGATGATGATGATGCGCTCTCAACTCAGGCCAAAAATATGAGCCGTATCAGATGCGGCGCTTATTCCAGAAGCTTCGTCTTTCCTCGCAGTTGGGTCGATGCCCAGAACTGTCATCGTCATTGAGCTGTTTGATCTGCATCTTAACACAAGAGTTATATACCGTCCGATACGAAGAGGTTGCTGAGCTGGCAATGCGAGGACAGCAAACAGCCTGAACCAGATCGATCCTATTCTTTCCTCGAACATACATATTGATTATAAGACCTTGTGCTGATCAATATTCGTGCAATTCTTCACCTGGTCTGTGTCGAAGCAACGAAACGACCTAAAGCGTGCACGTTGAAGAGTGGATTTATGGTTGATGCTCGCTCCATCTCCCACGCTCCTGATTCTATTTACGAGTCTGGGCATTCTAAAAAGGACTTTCTTTTGTAATAAAAGCTGATGTCGAAACAGAAGCACGTCCCTCAGTAGCGAGTTTCCCTCAGCCATCCCGCAGAGCTGATTGGTTTTAGCCTGTCCGTTTAATTCATGCAAATGCTTGCAAAGCATGTACAGGGATCCCTGGGGAGACGGGAGATCCTTGCTCATGAGCCAGGATTCCTCGACATCTGGTGACGAGAATCTGGGTTGTCCTCTTTTATCTCTTTGGTCCACGACTTACTTCTCATGCTTGTATTTTCCCCTCTTCTTCACGGTCTTTCTTTTCACCTTGTGCAGCCTGTTGACTGGCTTTGGCGATTCGCTTCTTACACTCATTTACGTTTAACGTTTAGTCTGTCGTTTCCTTCTCATCTTTTGCTTTCTCGAGGCGAGCTGCGCTCATCACCGTAGCCATTTTCACTCTTTTTGACCATTGCTCACTCAATCTCAAATGTTCTCAGTGACCAACGCATCTTATACACTTTGACCATCAATTAGCCAACGAGTGTTGCATTCGATCTGCCTTGGTTCGCGTCCTGGACTGAACTTCGCCACATTGTGTGACAGCCCTTTGAACAATTCACACATCATATTCCGTCATCTTATAAGCCATGAGTCCAATAGAAGGACCTCCATCGACTCGGTCGACTCTCCCATGGGTTTGGGAAAAGCCAGGCTCGGTTATGAATTTTGAAAGGTAAACTGAGCAACGACAGTCATGTCTATTGAATATAGTGAACTGATTCGATATAGTATCTCAGAAGAGCCTGGCTCGTCGACAAACACACGACCCCCTACTGGCCGGACTCGAGGCTTTACTTCTTCTTCAGGACGACAAACCGTCAGATGGCCCTTTCACAGTTTCAGTAATTCCCGATCCTCCATCCCAAACTACGCTCGTCGCCCTTCCAACTCACGATCCATCCCGCAAAGCTCAGGGTCACTTCCTCGCCGTGCTGCCGGCAGCATCAGCCGTTCTGTATCCAGCTTTCTCGGCAGCGACATCATCCCCGACTATGTGATCAACTTCATGCGGGGCGAGACGCCCGAGACTCTCGCCCAGAGGCACCGTATTCCAGACAGTCCTGAGCCGGGCCAGTTTCATCGTTCCCAGCCATCTCAGCTCGGTTTGTCACCGGACATCTCGAGACCAGGCACTCCAAAGGCCGAGCATGAGAAGATGCTTGTGGACGAACGACCAATGCGAAATAGGTCTCTCATGACAGGATGGAGAGCTGGAGTTGCCATGAACATGCTTCTAGCCTTTCTCGTTCTTGTGGCTTCTGTAGCTTGTCTCGCTCTAGCCTCCGCCAAGGGACATATGACGACCTGGGAGTCGACATTGATGCAAGGCAAGTCGGCCACAGTTGAGGGTATCTCTCGGGGAGTTATGGCAAGTGTCAACATTCTCGCTATTGTGCTTATTGCTGGAGTCAACTACGTGGTTCAAATCCTCAACAGCCCGACTCGCGCTGAATTAGACAACGCCCACCAGAACTTCGAGTGGCTCGACATCGGAATTCCTTCGCTGCGGAACCTGTCACTCATCTCTTCGACCAGGGCTACGCTATCCGGAATCATGATGTCGTTTGCCCTCGTCTCCCAAGTAATGTAGGCAAGAATCATATGCAGGCTAACCCGAAAGTCATCGCTGACAACTTTCAGATATAATGCCATAATTATTACAACCGAACAGCCCGACAAGTCCAACTCATCGCTCAATGTCAACGGGCCTCTACTTGCGGCTATCACACTCGTTAATCTTGTTCTCATCTTCACCTACGCTATCGCCATCGCTCTGGCTCTTACTCGGCAATCTTTCAACCCGCTGGTCACGCTTGGCGATGCTCTTAGCTCCTTCCTTGCGGACCCCGACTACAGCACTCAGGATTCGTGCCTTATTACTAAGGAGGAGATTAAGAAGGGATTGTGGGGTGACCGAGAGGGCAAGTACTGGTATTCCCAGTCCAGCTGCTGGTATAATATCCCTTCTGCTAGCCGATGGGCTGTTTGGATCTTGACATGGATTACGCCTGTGGGCTTGACGGCGGCTGCTCTAGCTCTGGGAGCTATGGAAGACCCAAAGAAGGCGTTTTCGACGTTTGGCAAAGCGACCGTGGTATACGAGCTACCCACAGGAACATCGCGGCCTGGCCTAGCCATTGTTGCTGCACTGCCTCAGCTTCTATTGGGTCTCCTCTACCTCTCAAGCAATGCGCTGCTGACATTGTTTTACCTGTCTCACGAGTTCTCGCAGTTTTCATCGGAACTGCTGTCTTTCCGCGTATCTTCCGGTGAACCTCTGGGTGCACAGACAACTTCTCTTTACCTTACCCTGCCTCGACCTGTATCTTGGATACTCTTCTTCCTGATTACAGCGATGGCTTTTCTTCTAAGCCAGGGTGTCCTGCTCGTGTCTGTGGACGGTAGTGAAGGCTCGACTACAGGAATTGGGTTCAGCTCACTACCATTGCTCATACTCCTTGTGCTGCTTCTGGTGCTGGCATCCGGAGTTGTCGCCTTATCTCTCCGAAAGGTGGATCCCCGGGGTACCGTAGAGAGCGGAGCTCCGGCCGGCAACCCACTCACTTTGGTGGGCGGAACGTGCTCGGCAGTCTTGAGCTCACGATGCCATCGCGTGCCGAGAGAGAGCGGTGTTGAGACGCTCGAGGTTCGATGGGGCGTGGTGCGAGAAGGCGTGGGAATGAATGCAGGACACGCAACCTTTTCTGGACGTCCTGTGGGAGATATCATGGTCGGAAGATCTTATGCATGAGTTATTTTGATTTGTAGGTGTTGGATTATACGGTTGCTAATGTCTACATGGATGATATACCTGGCGTCTGTCTATTGGGAATTTTTAATGAGGAGAAAAGTTCAAGTAGTAAAGCACTGAAGTATTTGTCGCTCTTTATTACCTGGAAGCTGGACCTCTGTCTTCTTTGTGTCGGTGTGGTTGACTACAATTTGGCCCAAGAGGCTCATGGCTATGCAGAGCGTCATAATGGCCAACAGAACTGTTGATGGATGGTTCGTTAGCTCACAATATTGGGGATTTTGTGACATAAATGATTAGTCGCTAAACTGGAGACGGACGATCACCGACCTAGATAATCAAAAGATGGGTCATGGGCTCATCCAGCTCAATAACGAACACGAAAGGAATCATTTACATAGTGCCTAGCTAGAGGTTGATTTAGAAGCGATGAGGAAAAACGGTGTAGGATGGTGTCAGCAACAGATGGGATGGTTCGAGCCAACCCCACATTCCTAGGTATTCTAGGCTTTGCGAATGATGAATTATTGGTAATGGTTGACTATTAAATTATTACCGATCCTTGCTAATAGCCAAGAAACATCAAGGAGGGAGATGCTCCAGATTCATCTCGACTTTGACAATGAACAGAAACAAAACCTCTTTGTCCTCGACCTTGTTGGATCAAAGCCTAGAAGCTGGAAGAAATTGGTTCGGTTAGACAGGGATAATTTCACACATACAAGCCACAGTTGTCGCAACTAAAATTCGTCTCCTATGCGTTGGTCATACGATTCAGTGCCACATCAGCTCAAAGGTCGGGCGTTTCTTACAATTAGGTGACTCATGATTGGTCAGGCAACATGTTTCCTTCCCATTCGGGATCTCCTGCCTGCCCTGCTTGCGTTTAGGTCGCTTCGGTTCGGAAAAGCACTTGAGTTGGCGGGCAGGTGCGTCTGTGTCCCTCCTACACATAGGTACAGTTGAGGTCTACCTACCTCTAGGCAAGGTCAAACAGGTACTCCGTACCTCCCCTTTGTTGGAGAGTCCCCACAAGGGTACTTGCGTTAGAGCTAGAGCATTGCAGACAAGGCAGGTTTGATCCAGGTACCAATGAATAAGTCAAGGCAGGAAGGAGGACCTCCTTTTGAAGTGAACCAACCTCATTAGTACTTAAACACCTTTCGTCTTCGACTTACAATTCGCAACCGAAACCTTGAGTACTTGAACACAAGCCCTTCTCCTTTGGTCAACCTTTCCTTCCCTTTTCCTCGACCCTGACTTTGCACAATTCAATAAATAATATCCTATCCCTCACACTTACCACTTGCTCACTCATCCACCTACAAACCACGCTCACACCTCTGGTCAACTGCTCAGCTACACCACGGCTCATACTTACACTCGAGTCTTCGCATTCAGACCCTGCAACACTGTCAAAATGACTTACACAATGACTGCTCACCTCTGCAAGCAACTCTACGCTTCATGGCGCCAGACCCGACAGCCTTCTCCCGAATTGGCTCTCCCAAACCAGACTCCTTCATCTCTGATGCGCCCTGCCTCTCGATCCCCTTCACCTCCCGCTCAACGCTCTGAGCGACGCCCATCGAATGCTTCAGACTCGGACTGGGCTCCAAACAGACGCCATTAAACAATAATACTTCTTGCGAACAACTGTTTTCTTACTCACGACTTATGAAATGAGTCGACTTATTGCATCTGGGACACGGTCACGGCAACTGGCGCATATAACTTGTTTACACCCGATGGAGTTCTCCTTTTACAACAACATACATGGTCTACGACTTTCTTGAAGACGCCGACACCCACCTCCTGACAACTTTTTCCCAATAACAAAATTTCGCACCCTGCAAAGCCCCAAACCAACACAGAAACTACCAAAAGACCTTTTTAAGACGAGATGCAGCAAAAACAGCCCAGAAAGGGTGGGTCCCGTTCGTGGCCCTCCGGGACCACAAAAGGTCAATCACGGCATTTCGTGCCAGAATGGCACAATGTAGGTACATGTACAAGTACTTACGTAGTACTATACGACTTGCACATTCGGTTTACCTGGTATGCAGTTTTGTTGTTTTCTTTGGATCTCCAGGCGCCGAGATTTCCGGCTACAGACGGCGAGGGCGAGGCTTTGTTCAGAGGCAAATTTTGTTCTGTTCCCTTTTATTTGTTATTTTAATTGTCCAGTGGTTGAAAGAAACAACCTCCTTCTCTTACATAGATACCCGAAATGAAATTCATACTTTGAACCTCATCCTCTTTTATTGAATCTACCTTGTCAAGTCCTTCAGTCTCATTCTTCAACCCCTGACAACACATGACTTAAAATGGAAAACAGTGGCATGACCATCTGCTCATACCACATGTCCCCTGCAGTCGGGGCCCGCCGCTAGTTGCCTTACTTTGCGGGGTGTTGACATGGAGACAGCTGTGGCTTGCCCTCAAGGTATCAGAAAAATTGGTCGCTAGAAGCATAAGAGACGAAATTAGTAGATCAGTTTATGCTACTTAGGCTAGACTTTTTAGATTACTTATTTTTGTACCCTAAGACTCTGAGAGTTAACTTTTCTGCTATCCACTAGCTTGGTGGAAACTTACATCAAGACCAAAGACTGGTTTGGAAGTGAATTGGTTGCTCTTTCTCTTCTTGGAAAAGCCAATAAGCTCAAGAGACTTTGAAAATCCTTCCTAATTCCCATGAAGCTCTTCTCAAGCCCTTGTGAGTTCTTTGAACTTACCTAGTCAAACCCATGATGCGATACTACAAGACAACATATACTGTGTAAGTGCTGAAGACACATACTACTTCATAGACTTCGTTCCTGTCCAAGGACAACACAATACGAAAACAAGATGATTTACCTCAGATGCATCCAGGTCTACCCTAGACTTCAGCTCTGAGTTAGGTTCCGTGAAATAAGAAAGCAAAAATGTCACTATTTCCTCGGATCGGATCGGCTTTCTAAACTCGTACCGTACGCACCATAGCCTCTTCCGAACCGAGCTATTGAAGCTTACATACACTACATAGTAACTAAACCTCAGCCAGCTTCCTTGCTTCACTCAACGTCTATTAATAGCACTGACGTATCTAAACTCCAGCCAACTTACTACCCAGCCTCAAAAGTCAAATCACAAGAACGGATGTTGCGGCCAGCATCGTGATGAATTGCTCACTACAGATTTACCAGATATAAACAAAACCATTGTTATGTGTTACTGTCCAGTCGCTTCCGATGTCGCTTTTTCCATTTCCTCGTTTCGTTTCTCATCAGCCCAAGTTAAAATCCTATGTTCCTCCCAGTTTTACTCATGTTGTCTTTGTCCAATAGCAGTGAATATGCTCTCCTTTGCCCTCATACAAATCCACCCACAGCCAATTTAATGGCCACATCTATACGTCTGCGAAGGCTATTTATCCGTCTTCTATATGCCCTCCGTAATGTTGAATATACTATCCTCCTCCTCCGCCTCCAACGGCGGCCATGCTGCTTACATCGCTCCCGTTTACTGGGTCGACATCTCTACATCGCCGACGCAGCCATAGTGTCGATGGTCGGCTTGGCCAATCGTGACGCTTGTTCCTCCTCTCCGCTGCCGTCCGGTGAATCTTGCAGCGCCACGTTGCCCTGGATACGCCGCTTGGCAGTTCTCTTCTCGGCTTCCGTTATATTCTCAGCGTTCTTTCGCATGTCGGGAGTCCACTGTGGCTCACTAGGCGTGTGGCCAACAGACATGCCTACTCGGACCTATTTGATGTGTTAGTTGCTGACTATTTCGCTTCATACCATGTTCATGACTTACCAGAGTTTCAAGTGCATCGTGGCCGTTGTCCACAAGATCACCATCAAAGACCATTCTTCCAGGCTCAAACAGCAGCAAGATGGTGCTGCCGCCGAACTTGAAGTATCCAAGCTCCTCTGCACGTTTAACTTTATCGCCCTCGTTGCGAGTGATAACAGTGCTGCCCACCATCATGGCACCTACGCAGATGACCATGACACGGCCGTGGCATTCGCTGTCAATGGGCACAAGAACTCTCACATTCTCTCCGTACACATCGAGAGCTGATCGGATGGCCATAGGGTTGACTGTGTAGTACTCACCCTCGATCGTCTTAGGCTTGCCCATGACACCATCAACGGGGATATGGAAGCGATGATAGTCCTGTGGAGCCAGTCGGAAGATACCCAGCGCTCCACCCTCAAACCGTGATACATCCTCAGGGTAGGCGTCTCCCAAGAGTCTCTTCATGTTAAACTCGCGACCCTTGACCCAAATCTTGGTAGCGGTTGAGATGGAATTGAAGACAACACTACGGCAATCGGCCGGTGACACAATGATATGAGGGTTGTGAGGTGCTGAGCAAGGACGAGCATCAGGCTTCAGAGCACGGTAGAAGAACTCATTGAAGTTGTTGAACTCTTCCAGTGGCAGAAGAACCTCTGACATATCGAGACCATGGAAAGCGATGAACTTCTCAATCTCATCCTTGGATGCGGGGTCATCAAACTTCTTGCCCTGCTTGACACTGAGGTTCTTAAGCAGCTTTCGGACTGGTGATTATGTTAGCGTTCGTTCCGAAGTTGCCTTTCAAAGTTTAGCTTTCTGCACTTACTTCGCTTGTTTTCCATATCTCGAGATTTAAGACCCTTGTAGAGAAGACGAATTCCTAATCTGACATAGACACTCATCTTCTCCTCGTTAATCTGTCCTGTGAGACGGTCTTGGACAAGGATATTGGCCGAGTTGGCACCCAGCTTGTAGCCACCGTAAGAGATCTTGGTAATAACCTTGCTGTACCACTTTCGCTGAGCTTGGCTAGCAGTTACGAATCCACCCACCAGGACACTGTTGACCTGTCTCCAATCCTGGCTCGCACAAGTTGCGATATGGGTGATGATGTCAGCATCCTTGCGCTTGTTGAGTCGTGGTTGATGGCAAATGGGGCATTCTCGGATCTCGATTACATGTTCCTCACCACGATCATCGCCACTGTCAGATTTGTCGAGGGGATCACCCTCTTCATCTGCAGGTGTCTTTAATGTGGGGACGTTGGAAGCTGGTGTTTGAGTTCCTGATGTTGTGCTCAAGTCCAGAACGCTAGGGTTTTCTGAACCATCATTGTTGTTGCTGTTGTTGCCTGGACGTGACACGTGGAGGATATTCTTCATGTCAGGTACGAGATGCTTCAGTTTGTCCGCCGCAGTGGCTGAAGATCGTCTTCGGCCCTCTAACTGGTCTTCCAAACAGATAACAGCTTCGTCCATAGTAAGCTCCCAATTTTCTTCGTTGTCGGCATCCCGGTGGGGAAACCTCGAAAAGAAGCTGTCGATAGTAGTCTCAGTAAGTGTGGAACCCAAAGCCTCAAGCATTGTTGTGAGTTCAATTCTGCTGATTCGGCCGCTTTCGTCGGCATCATATTGCCTAAGCATGGCCCGCCAGAATTGTTGTCGGAGAGCATCGTATGGCATGTACTTGGCGCGAAGGTACAGGATAGGGTTGTGCTTCTTCTCCCACTTTTCAAGATCCTTCAGTTTGAGGGGTACTGTGTATTCGTGAAAGTCGACATCTCCGCCATCCTGAGCGGCTGAATCCGGATCGCCGCCTGTGTTTGCAAGGGCATCCGATGGCGCCAACATGTTAGGGTTTGACGTGGGTGCCGGGACCGGAACTGCGGTTGTTGTGCTGTTGCTGGATGCGTGCTTGCTTAGCGGTGGGCGGATCATCTTGCTGATGCTTGACGAAGAGTTGGAGCGCGACATGGCGAGCTTCTTGAATCGTGACCGAGAAGGAAGCGTTTCGGCCTGCGCAGGCACTTTGAGGTCGTACAGTCCAGTTTCGGGGTTGGCTTTGGGGGATCGCTCCAGTAGTTCATGGAGCGGAAGATTGCAAGAAGCAATGAAGTCGTTTCCTGAGTACTTATCATGGTCGATGACGGTGAAAGAGAAAGAGTATTTCTGCTCATGGCTCTGAATTTGGAACAACATCTTCTCGTTGAAGACGGGGTTGAGGTTATGCCGAATGCGACGGGTTCGATACGTCTTCTTGCCGAGGGAGGCGACGACAAATGGATCCATGTCGAAGCTTGTACGTGTGAGATTGGATTCGGGAGGCAGGTCTGTAATCTTGACTACTTCAAGGTAGATGACGCCGACCGTGTCGAAACCGTTGCTGGCAAATGCGTAAGGGTTGTTGCGTCGCCTCTTCTTCAGCCCTCGAATTCGGAGCCGGCGCTTGCGCTTGGTGGGATCTTGATCTTGGTCATCTCCTGACTCAGACTCGCTCAAATCAGAATCATCCTCATCAAATTCGTCTTCGTCGTCGCTGGGGCTGTCCTGGGCGTTGGCGGCGGACTGAGGAGCCGCATTGGGGCCCAGGTTAGGTGTCATCGAGGGCGTGACGTTGCGAGAACCAGCAGGAGCAGCGCCCACAAGGGCTTGGAACTTTTCAAGGATTTCCTGTGGTGTAGCTGATGGGTTCGTCGAGTCGAAGAGGGAGAACTTCAGCTGGACCTCTCCAGAGACAACACTTGTCTTTTTACCGGGACGCTTGCTCTTGAGGCGATACCAGGTCGGCTCTTGTTCCACCTTGCCGTTGCTGAAGATCTCTTCGAGGGCGAGATCGAATTCGCCCATGTAGTCTTTTCCGAATCGATCCTTGTCCCAGCAAATAACACTTAGGATAAGGTTTTGAACAGAAGTGAGAGGGATTTCTTCGGAGACGTTCCATTCTGGATTAAGTGTTTTGGGGACATCGTTGGTTACGATTCGAGATTCGCCGGAAGAAACAATGATGTACTGAGGAGGCTGTTGTCAGCGTTCCGTAAACAATGTTGCGAGAACGTCGCTGAAGGAGGGGGAGCTCACAGGATCGGATGTGCCGCTGCGATCTTTGGCCGCAAGGTCTTTTCCCTGGTGGAAAGTTAGTGATTATTCAAAGGTTAAATTTGTTGTTCTGGAATCGGCCTTGTGTCATGGCCAGCGTATGGGAATCTCGACTGGCGATGAAGTGGTGATGTAACGGAGCCAGACAAAGACCAAGATTCATTTGGGTTGGGTTTCGTGTGTTGCGGCGGCGGCGGCGACATGGCATAAGCACAGTTACATACTCTTATAATCCAAACTCTCAAAGCCAGACCATTTCCAGCGTCCCTGGAAGGGCTCGTGCTGTCATTCTTTGATCTCATGGGGGGACTTTTGCTGCGATTGTTTTTGGTGTTTCCGTTGGTGACGGAGATTGTTGCGGAAGAGGAGGAAGAAGATCGAGAAGAGGATTTGAGTCTTGTTGGGATGATGCGCACCATGACGGCAGAAAAGGCCTTGGCTAGCCTGCAGCGTACAGTAGTGGCCCGGTGGACAGCTGGAGCTCCCCCGTCAGGTTAGGTACAGGTAATAGATCGATCGACAGTGGGGTTACTGTGCTGGTGGCCCTGAAAGCAACCCCCGTCGGACTTGCAGGTGGGTGGGTGTGGTGTCTCAGGCTCGGCCTCAGCTCAGGCTGATTTGATTTCCTTTCCAGGTGATGACGTTCACCAAGTGCCCTGTAACCTGTTGCAGAAATGTCGTCCCTCCAAGGTACCTGTCGATTGGTGGTAACCTAGTGACGTAGCAATCAAATACCTAACTGCCTGGCCAAGTACAGATAACAAATAAATAATATCTGAGAGTCCAGTTAAAGTTTCTACCTTGGGAAATATGCAAGAATAGTCCCTCAGTATGTAACAAAGCTAGGCTCAAAGTTTTTTGTTGCCCGTGTTTGTGTTGGTTCGAACTGGGCTTATTATTATTATTATTCGCGTCGTCTTATTCGTTCCAGGAAAAGCGTAATTCAGCTCTGGATTGTTCGCATGGACGAAACTCCTTTTCGGCCCCTTTTTCAATGCGGCTGTATAAGTGGCCGTGTCGTACTCGTCGTGGTCCGTCCCTTGGTTGAATATTGAAAATGTGACGTGCACTTTTGCTTTTACTTTTGTTTTCCTTCCTTCCCGATGATAGACTGTGATTGCACTGCCCGTATCGAACCGTATCGAGTCGAGTCGTATACCAATTTGGTTTGCTCCTTTGACGAGTGACGACAGGCCAAGCCACGGCCAAGCCTCGTTATCGATGTCAGCGCGCGTGTGTGTGGGACGAGGAACGCGCAAAGTTCCTTGAAGGAGCTGACACAACTTGTCGTCAAAAGTATAATGGTCGATCGCTTAGATAGTCAAAGATGAAGGAGGTGTTGACTAGGTAGGCAGGTATCGGTGGTGGTAAATTCCAGCTCGTTCGCAAGAGGAATAGAAAAGATATAAGAAGGCAGTATCCGTAACAGAACTGTGATTCAAATTAAATCCAATTCGGTTATAGGCGAGACGAGACGAGACAAGAGGTTGAATTAAACAAAAATGGGGGGGTTAGAGACTCAGGAGTAACCATGATACTAATTTGAGCAACAGGCTATGGAGTAAACAAATGGGTTAATCTCGTCTTTATGTCTCGCATAATAACAACGATAATAACATATCGGGTTAATAATAAGGGAGAAGAAAAAAAGAAACAGTATGGAACGGCAGGAGCAAAAAGGAAACCGCCCTTGTTTTATTTACGAGTACTACCTAGGTAGGTAGCTAATAAGACAAAGTAGTAAGGCAAGTACTGCTAAGTTAATATTTATTATTAGGTAGGCATATATGTAGGGCAGGGCAGGTATAATACGCAGAGATACAACAACCTGTCTTACTCCCAATCTTGGACATGGCTCTTGTTCCTTCTTGCTTCTTCCTCTGCCTTTGCCTCTACCTTCAGCCCAACCCAGGCGAGACAAGACCAGACCAGACCAGACTAACTTAGAGCCCGTGAATCGCTTGTTGGGGCGTATCTTCCCGTGCCGATTTGGCCGTGACTGACTAGGGGACTGACTGTCACTGGACACGTATTCTGGTTTATGGATCCGTCCGCCTACAGAGACAGCTGCTATGTGGATCTAACTGGACAAGCCGTAAAGCCGTTTCAACAGGGCACTTACCTTTCTCTCTCTCTTTCTTTGTCCTCCTATTCAGAGGATGGAGAAAATACCTTGCGTGCTTTTTACTTTTGTTTAGCCTGACAAAACCGAATTCGCTTCTTCCGTTCTTGTTTAGCCTCACAATACGTTAGACTATAAAGCATTTGTTAGCTTTGAGTCTAGTCACTTTTCCCCCAGTACCTCGCCCTAGGGCTACATATATGCCTCGTCTTCAAGTTCGTCGTATTATTGCACTGGACTGAAGCCTGTTCCCCTCTATTGGATCGTCCCCTCCACAACAGGCAACTCCTCCTTGCCCTTGACTTCTTGGCCCCGTCTCTTTTAGCCCCCCGTAATGCCGATTGTCCGGGAACCTGCCACATCGGAAGTCTTGGTATATATCACTTGTCTATCTAGGACTATCTGACGAGAGGTATCCAGTGTTGGAATCGTCGATTCAGATTGAAGTTCGTTAGAGCGAAACAAAATGAGATTTGGCTCATGTGATGAATGTACTGTACAAATACAGTACTTCTGACTCTCCAGCCAGACTAACCTAACGATGGAGGCATGATCTTCCACCACCGTTCCAACACGGACATGCGACAAGGACATGGTCGTTGGTGTCTTTAACAGCTAATAGACCGATGGCTGACTTTCTGTTGTTTTTCTGTCACCGCTTCTTCTTTTTGGCTATATCATATATTTTGCATGTGATCAAGACTGCATCCTTATGAACCCTGCACTGCACTGCACTCACTCAGGCCTAAACCAACTACTATTAACATTGTTCTCTACTCTAGGTACTCTACTCTACTCTGCTCTCTTTTACCCTTTGCAATTGACATATATGTATGTCCATTCTCCAAATCAAATTAATATTTTAACCGGCATTCTGCTTGCTGTACTATCGCAACGATCGCAGCTCCTTTCGACGTTACTGGAATGCGCACAAACATAATCCTCATTAAAGACGAATTGGACCCTTAGTCTCTGTTTTCCTCTACCTCCTCTCACCCCGTCCCGAGCTGAGACGAAGCCACAAGCCACTTAACGTTAGCTCTCTTACCATCCCCTATTTCCCCATCCGAGCTCTGCTTCTCAAGAGGACCTGATAATTATGCTACTGGGTTCCAGAAAAGTTGGCCTGTAGGATTTAGGATGCAAAAATAAACAATCTAAAAGGTCTAACCTAAGTAGCATAACCTGACCTACTTATTTCATCTCTTGTGCTCCCAGAGGCTAATTTTCCTGACACCCTGATGTTATAGTCTGGTCTGGTCTGATCCATGAACAAAAGGAACGGTAACAAGAACAGATAGATAGATAGATAGATGCGTCTCCAGTTGGATCCGCATTAAACACCCGAGACTTCCGAGACCATAGTAACAAGATATTGTAACTGGGTTAGTAAGTTGATTTGATGTCAACAATATTATGTCTCATCTTGTTTTTCTTTGAGACATTCCCAACAGTTTTATTTCACATCTACACAAGATCTTATCTAAACGTGGGTGCAAGTAACACAAATAACAACCAATAAATCCACGTCTGTAACGCTTTGCTACTGGATTCCAGAAAAGTTGGCCTTTAGGATTTAGCATATAAAAACAAACAGCCTAAGAGGTCTACACTAAGTAGCATAAACTGATCTACTTATTTCGTCTCTTTTGTTCGTAGCAGTCAACTTTTCTGATACCCTGATGGCTTTGCAATGCTATGCTACCGACAGACTGATGTCTGCGACCGAGGCAAAATACAATTCTCCAGAATCAACACCTCACTCCATGACATGTGCGTCCGCTCTGATTTCCCTGTTATTCTGACCGCCAAACTCCAATCGCTACGCGGTCTCTATCACGTTAATGCTGCAATGCGCCCAACCCAGCCAAATCCGACCACCGAAAACCCCATTTTCGTATGCCAGCTCAACATTTCCCAGAAATTTCCTCCTCTAGTCGTATCAAGACGTTTATGGCATCGGCGAAAAGAATGTTCCCTCCCCCTAAACACTCGGTCGACAACACTTGCCTTACAAGACTGACAACCCCTCGAGCCCCGTTGCGGCCGCTCTGCATTTGTACCTCAGATGGCTCTTGAGATGCAACCTCCAAAATCCATTCCTTCGTAGCTTCTTGTGTTATGCCTATTCTGGGGTTGTCTTGCTCCTCTGCTAGACCGAAAGCCCAACATATTAAAGCGCAAACATATGTGCCCCAATAATCCGATATGTCGGACAAGGATGTTGTCTTTGTCTGGTAACCCGCCCCTCTGTTGCGTTCTGCTTGGCCGGGCGAGGTCTGCAGATTCAGGAAGGCCTTCAACGCTCGCGCAGCAAACACTGTTGCTAATGTAGCCGTACCTGAGCTTCTCCATGTTTCCAGAAGCTTCTGGTGTTCCGTAAACAAGTTAAAGTCAGTCAGCTTTTTGTTGAATACCCAGCTCTTGCCAGATACTGATAACAGATAATATAGGGGGGTGTGGTGTAACGCCAGATAGGTGCTAGCAATAGCTGACTCGGGAAATATCCTTGAAATGGGGAACATATCTAATCGAAACTTTGCTGTATCTTCTACAAGACTAACTTGCGACGGGCTTTGGCGCCGTGGAAGGAATAATGAATACACAGCAAGCAAAACAGCCGCATCAAAAGCTGGGCCAGATGCTATATCAGAAGCAGACAGTGTTTCCAAGTTCGCGTTAGAAATGGTTTTGGGAGCCCTTCTCGTCCGTAATTTTGACCATGATTGAGGGTCTCGAGCTTCCCAAGCCTTTGTCGTTGGAGCTGTAAGTGGGATTGGGAGAGTCCTTGGAGAAGAATAATCTAAACCGACGACAGAACTATATTTGCGTTCGTGGTACCATGAACTATGTACATCGAGCAGGAAGCAGGCTGCCAACAATCGCCGTCTTGATTCGATGGCAACCCAGGCTTTCCAAGCTTGATGACCATCTCTGATATAGGGGCGAGTAGTAGAAGTGAGTTGATCACTAATGACCTATCGGAAGTTGAGCTGAGCGTTCGCATGTGGATTATCGAAATAAAAGAAAGAGAAAAGTATGGATGAGACAAATCTACCAAAAGAGGGACAAAAACATGAAGAATAATAGAGAAAGTGGTATCATAAGAGAATATAGAAAGAAAGATATAAAGAAGAAGAAACTTAAGAAGAACTAACCCTGTTATAGAGTGAAGTGAACCGGACAGAGGGTTGATGTGAATGCGGCTTTCTACCACGGAAGCGTGCGTAGTACTCGCATAGTGCAATCGTTTGCTGGACTGGCATTGACCATTTTTCAATGTGCGTAAACTAAGTGTATCAGCACCGGCCGATTCCTGCCAGGGCAAGTCTTGGTTCTCAACTCACCACTTTGGACTTTTGCCAGGCGTAAGCATGAAGCTCCGCTCCCATCATGCGGTCGTCTGCATTTGGAATGAATTGTGTCGCCAATGCGGCCATAGCACATTGTAGTATATGTATATGTTCTGTCTCTTCCTCAGACACGTCTTGGAATGTGTGCTTATGAATAATGGGCTTCCTGGGGTGGACTTGATCCCAGTAGACCTCAAGATACCTTGGAATTGCTTCGCTAGCAGCGGACGAAAGGGAAAGTGGCATCAGATCTTGGGTACTCAACAAGCCGTTTCCTCCTGAAGTCCCAGAGCTGCAGCTGGCCAAATCGAAAGCCCCGCCTGGAGTTGGTAGCGATGGAACAGCTAACAAGGTCTCAGATTGAGCAACAGCCAATGAAGGGGACACGCCACGAACTGTAGAAGTGGGAAGTTGATCGACAGTACTGAAAGTACTGCCTTCGGAATATCCAGGCAAAGAGAGGCCCATGTCAAATACAGGAGTGTAGACCTGTGGTGGAGTGTTGTTGTACGCATATGAGCCAGAATATGGAGTATGGTCCATATTCGTGCTTGATATATCGTTCGAAGCGCCCTGGAAAGTTGACGCTGGGGTCATCCAAGGTCCGTTCGTAACTGGCACAGAAAACTGTGGGGGTCTTGTGTTATTTGGGGGAGTTGAGAAGGTGCTTGTTGGTGCGGAACTATCTTGCCAGTGTAGTTCCGGAGTTGCACTCTCCGGTAGATTCTGCAAAATTGGTATATCAGGCATGCTTCTTGGCTCAGGATGATTTGGTATGAAACTGTTATAAGTTACTGGTAGGTCAGTGTCCAACACGTAGGTGCGGTTTAAGTTGGGTGTAGGATCCATCGATGACCAAGCTCGAGTAACATCAGAGCTTTCGTTCACAGGAGCCAATGTTCGAGGGTCGTTGAACGCTTCGGTACGTTTAGATCGTGGAGTCTCCGCAGGGGACAAGACATGTGTCTTTGAACCGCCTTGGGCCGAAGTACGTTCCGTTTCAACATTATCTAAGGCATCTTGTTCACTATTACTTGTTAGTATTGAAGCAGTTCTAATACAATGTGCTCAACCTACTGTCTCTGAACATGTCGGTCGAGAAGGTCTTTGCGGTGGAAGGTCTTGTTACAACCACGGACATGGCAATACAAATCTGGAGGTGAATGGCTGAGCTGATGCCGTCTGGATCACAACTGTTAGAGATATCTATCGAATTCGGAGGAGGAACAAACCTCAAGTGTTCCGCTCTGGAGAACGTCTGGCTGGGTTAGAAAGCCGTGACTATAGATAGGGAAAAGGAAGTTACCTTGGGACACTGATCGCAATTATGAACTAGTACGCCTTTCTTTGCCTTGCTAATCTTTCTGGTTATTGGCGTCAACCTGACATGCGACTCGCCGCTCGCTGCGGTCGTAAAGGGCCTCATAGGGGTATTCGACGACGAAGCATGCTGGGCAGGAGCATAATGTGTTTCATTGGAGTCAATGCTCATGTTGCTACGGCGGCGTCGGTTATTCATGTTGAGATCGGTTGTTGTCGGTGATGAGTGGTCAATAACAGAAGACGACTGGGATGATCTTGATGGGTCATGAGGGTTGTTATGGGAAGAGGAATTTGTTGGATGGTTTAAGGATGTAACATAGCTGTGGACAGAGGGTGACCTTGAAGTTAGGTCAGTAGAACGGCTCTCAGATCGTGGATCGACGGGCTCGTCCTCGGTATTCATGATATTCTTAAGACTGGCCATGACCCGTAGTTGATAAATAGAAGCACGAATTAAAAAAAGGCAATGAGTCCGGAGAATTATTGTAGGTCAAGCCAAACTTAGTAAGACACAGCCCCCAAGATGCGGATGAGCAGTTCCCGGCAGACAGAAGGCTTTAGGCTCATGTAATGAAGGTGGGCGATGAGGGTATAGAGCAGCAAGTGGGAGCAATAGTGGGGGAGTTGACGTAGAATTCCATCAAGATCAGTAGATGAAGGAAGGGTATGAACGGCTAAGGCTGGGGACACAGCGTAGGCGATGCTAGCCTCGAGTGAGGAGCAGGGATGTATGTGGATGCGAGGACGGGGCTCAGTGTAAGTGAGATATTTACTCTGATACTAAGATAGGGACCAAGAGAGGCATTGCTAGTTGAATTTGGGCATGGTTATCCGTAGTTGAGAAAGGAATAGAGATGAAGTTGCAGGGAAGGGTTCAAGTGATTGACCCAAGATTGGGGACAACCCTGCGAGCTGAGCATGGGGCGCAGGGGCCTTGATGCATGGACAGGATTAGATGTTCTGTGAAGTCATCAAGTAAATGATGAATGATGCAAGGCACTCAAGGGTCTGGGGATGCTGTATAGAGCATGGATGGAAATGGCCTCGAGACCAAACCCGAATGGCCATGCAGTCCGTCCATTGTTTGGTTTGGTTTATCTGCCCATGTGCCACCCTTTCACATTGACCCTTGTCGCATGCTTGCCGCTCCCTGTTCGTCGAGATGTGATGCGACAAGTGGCGGGACGGGGCCGCAAGCGCCATCTAAGCCTTCAAGGAACGGTACCTGATCAAGCGACTAGCGCCCAGGTTTGGTGCGGTAGAAAACGAGAGTAGGGAAACTGACACAGCTTGTCAATGTTAGCTAAGACATTCCCGACCGATCCGATGTCCTATAGACAGACAAGTCGCGATTATACGGCTGCCCAACGTCTTGTGAGGAAAGACGCAACGGCGACGACGATCAGTAAGAAAGAGTTATGTTGGCAATTAGCAAAGGTGTAACTAAAGCTCAAGCAAGCCTTGTAAGCAGAGAAGCAACCAAGGGGCGTAGCTGCTGAAGCATCTTTACCTCGGACTCGGAGCCAGGATGTCTATTATGTATTTCTCGTGCTGTACAGAGTATGTAGGTACCTATGTACTACAGAGTAGGATTTTGGAGCTTGATCGGGTTTGTTTTGTTGCAAGGGGCACTGAGACAGCGTGGGCGTGGACGTGGGCGTGTGCGGGTAAGGCGTCAAGGCGCCTGTTGGTGGCTGTTTTAGAAGCGATCGTGACAACGGCCCATCACATTACTCGACAGGGATTGATGATAGAGGAGTAGGATATTAGATCCAATACAAAAAGAGGCTGAGTACTATTAAACTTGGATTGTACCTAAGTATTATGTAGAGTACAGGAACGGCGGCCGACTGGGCGGGCTGTCCCCCTTGCCTGCTTGCCCGCACTTGCATCGCTGACAGGTACCAGCTCATAATACTTGCCATGTTGTACCTTCCCTGAGGCTGACCTACATGACCTGCTATCAATAGGTAGCGATGGGTGAACAGAACCTGCCGACTTGGTCCCAAAGTAAGCAGGTCATGCTTTGTATTGTTAAGCTGAATTGATACTGAACTAAATATCAGGCACGTAGGTAAGTAGGTAGATACCGACTTTGGTATGATGTTGTCTCGTTTGACTGTGACTTTGGGTTTTCTTCTTCCTTGTTGAACCACGTTAATTCCAGGCTCCCTTGTCCAAACTCACAAGTGCTTATCCAGTGGGTTGCTGGCAATTAGCTCTAACCCACTCATGAAGCCTGAGGGTCTAGGTTGATTTCTTGGCCCGAAAATTATCCCAACCTGAGCCATGGCAGGCCAAACAGTATGTTGCATTCCCAGGTCATTGGCTTCGTTCTTCCTCGTTTATCATAGTAAATTGAAATCCATGTATACTGGATCCGCTCTCCTGGTAGCGCCAATTTGAATCCCTGTCTAGGTTGTTTGTACAAGGGTGATGTTAGCCCAGCCCTGTCGGGCGCTAGGGAGACCAAGCAGAAATCCTCCAGGGAGCACACCAGGACTCAGCCACGCGAAGGCTTATTGGTTGATATTTCATGATGACCTGACTTGACCTATTTTTATATAGGATACAGCAGCTGCGCCTGTCAACCCCTTGTCCGTAGCTCTGTACACCAGCCATTCCCTGGCTTATTGCACTGCAAGCAAACAGAGTACAGTTCTTGATGATCGACAGCTTACTGAATTAATTTATTTAAGACGAGGCATTCTTTAATACATGACTTAGTCATACGACCCCAATAATGCCTTGCGTTTCAAGTTCAACGATCCTTTGAGAGATAGGTACCTAGTAGGTAGTTAGATAAGTTTCTGTATCAACAAAGGTCAATGCTTCTCTAAAGAATTCATGTCGGGAGCCGTTCAAAATATGCGGGGTCGGACCGTCCCCCTTGGCCGTTCCATCGTCTCCCCGCCTTTTGGCTGGAAATGGACATCGCATAAGGTCAACACCATCACGACAGACAGACGCGTGCAAGTCTTTCTAAATTAGGCATGCATATTCGCTATGTGTTGTCCATCGCATCGGATCTAGTAACTAATAATTCTCCTTCCCATCTTCACCTTTATGAGACCCAAAATACCATGCTGTGCTGAAAGACTCGGCCCGCACGGAGAATATTCCTTCTTTCATGCCCTCCACGCGACCTGCGAAAGCACTGTAACCACATATCGTGTGTTCGAGCAGAAAGCCCCCCGCGCTTGGGATCCGACTATTTTTGTCGTTGGAGGCTCTTGTTGACCAATGCGATGTCAACAAGAAGCGGCTTTACCAAATCCAGATCTTGGTTGAATGTTTATCTTGGTTCGAGATGCCAAGCTCTTCGCTGGTATCCTTTCCCCATGCGTGAACTCATACCGTCACTAGCATTGGCATTTTTACGGTCACCCTTTCAGCGCCGATGCACCTCTGATCTGATTCGCATGTGTTCCTTCCTGGGAAAGGTAGCAGATCTGCACGCCGGGAGTTGCTTACAATCTGGCTACCATTGCGTACCACTCATCTTTTGTTATTGCAATTCTTTCATACACCGCAACTTTGCTCTGCCAGCGAATCATCTATTTCCAGTTTTGATTTGAGTTTTATATTCAACTAGATGTACCGGAGTTTACGTCCTCTTTCGGACATATATACGAATATGATGTAGTGTCTTCAAATCTCAGCCTGCCTCGACGGTTCTGTTTTGCAACCAGCAACTCAAACACCAAAGTCCACGAATACAATGGTCCATGCGGTTTGTATCTTTACCCCTTCTGACCTCCTATCCCCTTCTCTATCTCGGTGATTTCTGTATTTGCTGTCGATGCATTGTCACATTCTCCTGCTGACTGTTTGATCACCAAATTTAGCACATCCCTCGTGGTATTGCAAACCGCGATAGCTACCATACGACGGTTGCTGTCTTAACGAAACGTTACTTCAGATAAGCTTTCACTTCCGTACCACATACTCTTGCTGCTTGCTGCTTATACATGTGACACAACCACCGAGTCAAACGCAAACTAAGCGCAATCGCCCCCATATCGTGTCATGCCGCGCTTACCTTTCGAAACCTGATTACCCTAGAGAAATCTAACTCGGATTAGGCTCGAACTCCTCAGAGCTTCTGGCTTTGACAGAGAGTTGATGTAGACTAATTGGGTTAGCATGTGACAAGACGCGAATTCCAATTTGATGTCGGGTTTTATCGAAGTGTTTTGTGTCGTTGGCTTTCAGAATAGCTGGCACAGTACATCCATCAGCACATGGGATATGATACAGGCATCACAAAATTCAAACACGGCATAATCTCTTCCAATTATTTCGTCCACTGCTACACACGTAGTACTAGACAGATGATGCTAGCCCAGCAGCGTGCTAATACGTCTCCGTAGCCGCAAGAGCATTTGATACATAAACAAAAGCCTGAACGCCTTGTATACCGGCCCTTTATTAAAGCACATAGCCGAATACTGATTAAAATAATAATCCAAAGCCCATTGCACAAAACACCTGCCGTCTCTTTTGCGGTGGCCCTGCCTCCTTTACTACCGGGACATGTTTTTATCCTGTCTCTCACATTTGTACTTAAATGTATACGGCTCCGTTTATAGTTTGGAGGGAGCAGCCGCAGTCGGGGTGTCTGACGACTCCTTTGGTGACTTAGCGTGAGCATCGCTCTCTTCAGACTCATCGTCGCTGGGAGGTCGGCTGCTATCGGCGACATTCGTTCGGCTCTTGGTCATCTATGCAATTGTTAGTCGGCCCGAATCAAAGCTAGCATGTTTTGCTCGCAACTTACCCATCCCCGAACACCACCAACAAGGCCGAGGGCGTATCCAGTGATGAATTCCTTGGGTGTACCAGAAGCACCCGGAGTCGTAGGTGAACGAAGTCCCTCGGCGGTACCCGCGCTGTTAAATCGGGCAGGACTTTGGGGACGGCTGACAGGCCAGAACTGCTTCAGTTCGCGACCAAGTTCTTGACCAGTGGTGGACCAGTTGTTTGTGATATTCTCTCGCAGATCCTGGACGTGGCGCTTGAGGTCCAGTTCGTTCTTCTTGAGCCAGCTGACGTTGAGTTCCTGGCGGGATGTACCGCGCTTGAACTGTCTGGCAATGTACTTCTCGTAATCGCGCACGATTCTGCAAACGTTAGAATAATTATCTGAGCAAGGGTGGACCGCCGTCTTACCTTGTGATGAGGCCAGTTGTGCTGACGCCCTCTGTACGCTGGGTAACAAGAAATTTGCCAGCGGCCTTGATGGGCTGATAAATGTCATCGCCTTCGTCAGCACCGTAGGGGAGATCGTCGTGGGCAACGTAATCGAGCTTGTTCGCGTCGAGGAACTCAGGAGTGACGACCCATGGGCAGTCTTCGATAACCTCATCGACCCATTTGCAGTGGCGGAGGGTCTCGGCACGCTCAGCGGCAGACATGACAGTCAAACCCTTGCGCTTGTGTGTTTCGTGATCGCCTGTGACGCCGACGACCAGCGTTGTGTCAGGGAAAGCTTTCTTGGCCTGCTCGAGTTGTCGCATGTGACTGGATAGCTGTTAGCACACACCATTCTATCGCACAGTTCAAACTGCTCTGTAGAGCAGGATGCAAGAAAAGACGTACCCCAAATGGAAGAGATCAAAGACACCATCGGCGTAGACACGGACAGGTCGTCCAACAGGGGGAGGGTTGGTCTTGTAGCCACCAGCAGGATCTTGTAGATTGCCAATGGGAGGAGGAGGCATAGCCTCAACTCTACGTTGCTCCTCTTCATCGAGCTCCTTCAAAGCTTGACGTCCTTTGCGACCGACTCGCTCAGCAATGTCAATGCTAGCCTCGGTGGTGTCGCTGGGCTCACCGGGGTCAATGGTGTGATCACGGTTCGAGCTGGAGCGCTGCCTCTTAGGAATTGGAGCTGAGCCGCGGGCATGAAGACGTCCCGACTCAGCGGCGGTAGTATCACCCTCCTCGCCTGAAGCATCACGCGAGGATGTCTGGATGCCATTCTCACCAAAGTCGTTTGTGGATTCGACGCGAAGCGAGTTTCTCTTGCGCTTGCCGCCTTGAGATGATCCGGAGGGCGACGACATAGCTGCGGCTGACGAAGGTGAATGGAAATGACGCGGTTTCGGGCTTGGTTGGGGGTGGGACTGTCGGGTTGTGGGAGAGAAGGAGGGAGGAGAGATCTTTATTAAGACGAAGCGATGCCCCAGTGTGTCTAGGTTGGTAGGTAAGGTCTGTCCTCAGGTAGGTAGGTGGTGGGAAACAAGACGGGGACCGGAAATCAGTCGAGTCTTGAACAGCAACTTATTAACCTGGAGAAACGGTTATGGCTACCGAAGCAGTCCCACGTACGTTGACGCGAAAAAAACCGGGTCTAGGATTTGAGTCTGGACCTTATGCCAGAGCTGATTGGGTTTGGGGAGGTAATGATCCCTGCAAAAATCTGGGGGCGTTCTAAAACTTGGCTCGCCTTACAGCAGAGCACGGCAGAGCAGAGCCAGTAGCTTTTTTATACGGGAGGGGGACTACGGTTTGTTGAGGATACCGTCATCGGGAGGCGAGATATGATGATTGATAAGAGGTCAGAAACAAGGAATGTAGCTAAATGCAGTCAACCAGAAAGATACTACAGCCATCTGTTTAGACTGCCTGCATTACATAGGTAGTAACTGTGCATCATTTGGACTGTATCCCGTACAGTAACAGTAACCCCTTTAGTTAGTATATTGCCTGCCACGAATAACCTTTTCTCGAAATGACAGACACCATTAAATTAAAAAAAAAGTGGTCCAACTCTCTCGTGTCCAAAAGGAGAGCAATCTCAAAAGAGTTAATAGCGCAGCCGCATCGTATCGTAGTGTAACCCATTAGATTTCTGTATATTGGGCAATTGCTCTCGTGACAATACTATGCTTGTCTTTTGATAATTGTGCTCAACATGAATTTTGAGCATCTCAGTGTTGTTTTTTTGGCCAGAATTCGTTGCTTCGAATGTTCGATTTCTCCAGTTTTCGAAGACCCGTGGCGTCATCGTTGCAACCCTCCCCCCTTTCATCTGTCCTGTCTCTTTGAGCTCCAGCTCCATGAAAAGGGGAAGGAGAAAAAGAAGCTCATGGAAGGAAGGAAGGAAGCAACCTCGAAATTGTGAGCTGCAAGTCACATGATGCTACACGCGGAAGTTCCGATGCCTTCACAGCTTCACCATCCAAGACACGTCTACGGATAGTTGAATGATCTTTAAATAAGCTTCACAAGGTGATTGTCCAAAAAGTGGATACATGATGCTATCGCCAACTCTGATGTGATTCCAAGCAGTCGACATCTTGGCAACACAAATCTCCAGCATTTTTCTCTCATACCCCAACTTGTACAGGCCTTCATGCATGACTTCTACTTGACTTGGTCGATGCTTTTACCGTTACACTACCTAGGTACTAGGTAATAATCCATTATCACCAAGCCAAGACCCAAGTCTTCCCCAGATTAGCAAACCTTTGAGATCGCAGCCAGGAATACAAGTTTGAGTATGCAATTGCTATTTCGACTCGATGAACTGGCTCTTCGCCGTTCACCCTGACGATTGATGACCTCTTCAGGCTAAATTCTTCACCTTCAGGTTCCAAAACATCTCATGTCTCAGGTCATGGCTCCTTATTCCTGCCATACTGACCTGATCTCTTTATCAGAAAGGGCAAGTCTTTGCTTCAATTCTTTGCTTTCATTGGTGCTCTCTGAATATGCTACCAACTACTTACCTAGGTACTAAGGCAATCATTTGCTAACAATACCTACCTACGTACCTACTACCTATTTTGGTAGATAAACAAAGTCATTGTAACAAACTCCATCTTAAGCCAACCCCAACTCTTCACTGTCCTAGTCTGCAGGATTTCAAAATTTCTTAATCTGTTACATGCACTCAAGGATCCAGTCACGTCACGCATAAAGGAGATTACTTGATCCTCATCTCCGTTTCCCCATTTCAGATGAAACCACTAACACTTTTGCTTGGCTTCTGCGTCTTCTTCCATCCTACAAGCGACCTCTCGGTCACTTGTTCCAATAATGCAGTTGGCCTCAAAGTGAATTGGGATGTAATAACCATCCCTAGCAATCTATCATCCATACCAACCCGCCAATCCAAGCATCTCGGTTATCAGACCCTTCGAATAGGCTTGGGTCAAGGCTTCACTTTATGCGACCAGAAGCATTCAAACCCAGGTTTCAGCAACAAACATGCTGCGGTTCTGTTAGATGCCTCTTCAGTTCCCGTCATTAGCTTCTTATCCAGGGTCAGTACGCTTGCATCTGGAGACTGAGGGATACGAACAACGCATGTTAGGCGCATTAATACAAAGAGCATGGTACTCGAGGCCATCACGATACAGCTTCTCTTGACACCATTTGTACTTTCTTTCATATCGCCCTTTCGTAGTTACGGGCAGGCCCGAAATTTACATTTTCTAATTCTTATGCTCTTGTTCAACTGATACCCTTCAGTATGCGAACCTCTACCTTTTTGACAATTGCCAATTTTGGCACAACGTTTGCCGCAGTGCAAGTGTACAACCAGTGTGGTGGCAGCGCCTATTCCGGAGATACAAAATGTCCTTCTGGGTCAACCTGTGTCGAGGCCAGCAAGTGGTACAGCCAATGCATCCCTGATTCCTACTCCAAGAAGGCTGCTTCGGTTGAGGAAACTGATTCGACTTTCCCGCCTTCGGATTCCCAGGATTTTCCGCACCTCCTCAAGCTCCTCCTACTGAGGACGACAACAACCGGGGCGATGACAATGTCTCAATTCCATTTTCTCCCGTTGTTCCTACCGAAGAGCCTGTCGATACTGTCATAGCTGACCCGACTGCGGCTCCTACCAACGAGCCCATTGGGACCGGTTCTAGCTCTGGGTCTGGAGGTATCACACGAACCATTCCAGCTTCCAACGGTGTCACTGCCGTTGCCACTGCCATTCCCGTCTCTGGTGAATTTGACGGTGGCATGACCTACTACGATCGATCCCGTAATTCCCTTGATATAAAGGCTTCATATCTATCCAACTAACATCGACCAGCTGCTGTCTGTAAGGACCAGGAAGAGACTGGCGAGGCTGATGCATTGTTCATTCTCGAAGACGGCGCCACTCTTCGCAACGTCATCATTGGCCCTGGCCAGGCTGAGGGTGTTCACTGCAAGGGCACATGCACCCTCGAGAACGTTTGTTTCGAGGATGTCTGCGAAGATGCCATCACCTTGAAGCAAAAGCCAGGCACCTCTATCATCCGTGGAGGCGGCGCTTTCCATGCTGCGGACAAGGTCGTTCAGTTCAACGGCCGCGGCACAGTTGAGATTTCTGACTTTTTTGTTGAAGACTATGGCAAGCTTGTTCGATCTTGTGGTAACTGCAAGGACAATGGCGGTCCTAGAAACGTTGTTATTGATAATGTCGCTGCTATCAATGGTGGCGTTCTCTGCGATAGTAAGTCATCTTCTTGTGCTTCTCTTACCCTGCAGCTAACAATTGCTCCATTCAACACCAACTATGGCGATACATGCACCATCTCCAACTCTTGTCAGGACGAAGGCAAGAACTGTGATCTCTTTGAAGATAACTCTGATGGCAGTGAGCCAACTAAGCTGTCCAGCGGCCCTGGTGGCATTTCTTGTAAGGTCGACAGCTTTGCTGGGACCTGTTAAACGCGTGGCATGGAATCAAGCAGAACAGTAGATGAATTGAACACTTGCGACTGCAGTAAGACCCATAAATCAGATGACCTTTGTATACCCAGGGGAAGAGTCAATTAATTTGGCATATTGTAGGTCCGAGATAGTCTCGAATAAAGGTGGCAAAATATGACACACCGCTATACAGGCAACTGAGCACCAACTTACACGGTTTTAGGGCCGAGTTCGTATTTACTATTTTGTTTCTTGTCCACCAAATGTTTTCTCAGGAGGGCTGCAGGTTTAGATTGACATTTGAGAGGTCGAAGATAGCTAAGCAAGTAAGTCTTGCTCAGTAGTAGGATGTTCGTTCATTCTCAAAATGTCTAATTGAGCAAAGTCAATTAATCATCTGGCAGTCCTTATGTATCGTTGAAATACACATGCATGTAGTGAAACGGGCCTTCTTCCTGTTAAGAGATGCCATGAACTCTTGCACTCGGATTCTAAGACGGATGCATCTTTCTCTGCTGCTACTAGTACAGGACCTCGGTCTTCTAGGATGGTAACTGACTCTCAACATCTACCCCTGACCACACTGCTGTCTATCAGCACAACCAAGCGGACCTGGCATTCACTATGCAGTTGTGTCGTTCTTCGCATATCGTTTTACTTCTACTTAGGTATACTGTAATGTTTAAAGAAGAAAAAGGCTCAGACTTACAAACTCAGCGTTACTAACAATGCAGTCATCCAACTGTACCCGAACATCAACAATATCCCATAGCAGTTAAAATGGAGCTTGCCACCGGAACTATATACATTGATAGTTGTTTTATTATTACGGAGTAGAACATTTAGCTTCTGAAACACACGGTTGGCTAAGTGCCACGTTGCAAGCTTGAGTGAATCCAGACTGAGGTTGGCGGACTGATTCGTGGTTTGATCTTACTGAAGAGCAGGCTAAGAAAGAGACTACATGGCAACAAGAGCAGGAGGGACGCGGGAATGCTATGGTCTGTATTGTCCAGGCGCCGAAATACGGAAATATCACAGCTTATTGGACATGAGGACACAAGGACGCTGACCCTGACCCTGAGCACGTCTAGCTGCATAAAGTCCTCAATCTAGGTAGGGACAGGTGCGGAGTGACTGAATGCATAACCGCTACGTGAAGGAGGCAAACAGCCTGGTTCTAATTTTGACTCTCAAGAAATCACGGTTGCGTCTGTTAAGAGACACGCCTCGTAAGGATGATCATGGGGGCGAGCAGTCTAGAGCTGACAAATGAAGTAGGTAGTAGGAGGCGAAACTTGAACAAGCAAGCAAGTGATAATTGATGACCCTTGAAGAGGAGACGGCAATTCTTAACGGCATTTGTGTCTTTTCAAAGGTTTCGGCTTGGGATGATAGCAGGTTTGTGGGTAGACCTGATGTAGCCAGGATCAAGTCGGAGGAGGAAGAATCAAAGCAACACTCGTCTATATGGGGCCAAACTCAGACTCTTACAGTGTGACTGACACTTTGTCAATCAGAAACGGTTCTTGTATGAAATATTGGTAATTTCGGTGACAACATCTACACCCAGAAAGACGCACGTTTCGTCTACCGTGTAGGAACTTGAACCACGAAAATTCAAACTTGGCTGGGTACACTGCAGTACAAGACAACAAGGGTGAAGAACGATGTGTCAAAGCCTAGAAAATTCTATCGACAAGGAAGATCGAGTCGGGAAAACGGGCAATATCACGATGCCGAGTGGACAAGTAGATACTACTTGTAGAGGAAGTTGGTGTTTCAAGGTGGAATGATGGAATGTAGTTGACAAAGTCAAGGCTTAGCTTCATGCACGATTCGTATAGCAGACCCTTGTCAGTGTAAGTGATGGAAGCGGATGCAAGCGAGCGATGAGGCTCAAAAATGAAAGTATGTACTATTGATCTCATCGTCTGGGGATGTTTGTCGTCAACATCAAGATGATCCTTGTCAAATCGCTATACGAATCGTGCATTAGTGCCAAGATGCATGATTGGTGCGTAGAATCATCTGGGGCAAATGAGGAAAAGTACCTGATGATCTCGTGAGGATTCACCAAAGTTAGAGGTACCTCAATTTCCATCTGCATGGATCGACTGCTAGGCTTGTCAGGACTCAGCATTGATTGGCTAGATCCCCTGAGGGAGATTGACCCGGAAGTGTAGAGGGAGCGAGCGCGCCAATAGTACAACACGTTTTTCTCTTATTCGGGTTCTGTTCTGTTTTCCCCATCGCGAGAATTGTTTGTCTTTGCCTCTACTCTAGGTAACATGGGCAAGGCTTTCATCCAAGTTGGCCACACGCCCCTCCACTAAATTTCCTTCCCCATGACCTAGTAAGTCAAGTTCTAACTAATTGATTTTTTTTCTTCTTTCCATTTCTTCTTACTGATCCGATCCTTCCCCTGATCCTTCAGAAGAGAACATCTTGATATATCAGCGGATACTGGATTCCTCTTTAGGCATCTTTCTTTCATTGCCCTAGTCCTCGATTGGAGTTTACCGTCACCGCTCACTCCTCTTTGTGGTCCCTCCCCCCTGTAGCCCAGCTACCACTAATTTATTGTGGTTTTGTTTGTTTCCGAGCGACGTACCACGTCTGCATCTTTCGTCAACCAAAGTGCAATTGAGGCGCCCAATTGCTTCTCTTTGCATTGACAAGACCCTCTCTCTGTCTCTGCTTCATGCACGCACTGTGAGACAAGGACCAGCACCGTCTGCCGTCAAAGCCTGATTGTCAATTGGGCTCGAAGCGTTTGATCGCTTTTCTTGGTGGCCTCTCTAGCATCTATATAAGGCTTCGTTCGAACCCTCGGTTCAAAATGTCGTCAAGATATTCTCTACGCCAGACTCCCAGGTTCGTCTGCCTTTTTTCTACCCACTGGCATCGCTCACTTGCTAACATCGCGCCCCCAGGAAGAAGGAACTCTTCGAGGGCATGGTAGAAACCCCTATCCGCCGCTCACGTTCAGCACGACGCCAGACTTCTCAACCCCTTTCAGACGTCGAAACCGACTCTGCTGCTGAAGCCCTTCCCCAACCTACACGTCGACGGACCGCCAGATTCACAGAAGAACTCGACGACGAAACAGACTCTGACAACATGGCTGCTGTCAACAGGGCTGCCAACGGCAAGACCAACGGCCATGCTAATGGCAATGGCTACACCAATGGTCACGCCAACGGCCATGCCACATCAAACGGAGCTGCTCCTACCCAGACTGTCATGGAGAAGACCGAGGGCGTTTCCCATGACCCCCACGTTGTTGACGGCTGGAGACCTGGCCAGGACCCCAAGGTCGACTACTCTGGAGAGGTCGAGTTTGGTGGATCATTTGGCACAGCTGCCATGATGACCCTCTTCCCCATCCTCATGTGGTACATGTGGATTGGTGCTACCTACTACAATGGAAAATTTCCCTATAGAACCGAGGGTCAGTCTTGGAGCGAATTCGGCGCCCATCTCGTCAACCTTGTCTATACCGGCGCGTTCCCCCGTCTCCAGGTCTGGGCTTGGTACTGGTCTTATCTCATTGTTGAGGGTGCTTTCTACTGCCTCCTCCCTGGTGTCTGGGGCTACGGTAAGCCTCTTCCTCACGAGGGCGGCAAGCAACTTCCCTACTATTGCAATGCCTACTGGAGTCTTTACACCACCCTTGCTTGCTTTGCTGGTCTGCACTTCTCTGGCATCTGGCCTATGTACACTGCCGTCGACGAGTTTGGCCCTCTTCTGTCCGTTGCCATTCTAAGCGGCTTCCTCGTTAGCATTGTCGCCTACTTCTCTGCTCTCTGGCGCGGCAAGCAGCACCGCATGACTGGCTACCCCATCTATGATTTCTTCATGGGTGCCGAGCTGAATCCCCGTATGTTTGGTATACTCGACTTCAAGATGTTCTTTGAGGTTCGTATGCCTTGGTACATCCTTCTCATCCTCAGTCTTGGCACCGCTGCTCGCCAGCATGAGCAGTACGGTTACGTCTCCGGCGAGGTTTGGTTCCTCGTCATGGCTCACTTCCTCTACGCCAACGCCTGCGCCAAGGGTGAGGAGCTCATCATCACTACCTGGGATATGTATTACGAGAAGTGGGGTTTCATGCTCATCTTCTGGAACCTGGCTGGTGTTCCTCTTTCATACTGCCACTGCACCATCTACTTGGCCAACCACCACCCTGATGTGTACCGTTGGAACCGCGGTATCCTGGCCGCCATGTTTGTTGGCTACCTCTTCTGGTACTGGGTGTGGGACAGCTGCAACAGCCAAAAGAACCGCTTCCGCGCCATGGAGAAGGGCAAGTTGGTTCTGCGCAACACCTTCCCTCAGGTCCCCTGGCAAACCATTCACAACCCCAAGACCATCGTCTCTCCCCAAGGCACTATCCTTGTTGACGGTTGGTACGGCCTTGCTCGCAAGATTCACTACACCGCTGATGTGTGGTTTGCCGTTTCTTGGGGCCTGATTACCGGTTTCGAGAGCCCCTTCCCTTGGTTCTATCCTGTTTTCTTCTGCTGCATGATCGCTCACCGAGCCGCCCGTGACATTCACCGCTGCCGTCGCAAGTACGGTGACGCCTGGCTCGAGTATGAGCGACGCGTTCCTTACCTCTTTATTCCTGTAAGTCTATGACTGGCTTTTTTGACTAGTTGCTAACAATTCGCTAGTACGTCATCTAAATGACTTTCGTTGGAAACAGCCTTTTTTTGAGTTCTTTTTAAACTATAGAACTTTCTTGTTACTCGATGATTGCAGTTGTCATTGAGGGTATTTTGTCAAGGAGGCAAGTGTTCAATGAAAACATGCACTACCTAGACACCACATGATAAACAAAGGAGTAATCTGCGCATGAAGAGACGAAGAGACGTAATATGAGGAGGTTTCTAGGAAGGCTGGACACGAGCCTCGAATAACTGTCGAAATGATTTAATTTCTTGGAGGTTCTTAGACTTTGTAATTATTCTACTTGCTTGCATTTACTTGCCGCCATTAGTTCTTGGGATAAAAAGTTCTTCTTTCAATGACGCGCGGTTGCTTGGGGTATGAGAAGTGTAACCACTCGAGTTGCAGATGACAAAACTATCAAGTCAGTTTCTGCTATGTAAGCTATAGCTTTAATTCATTTGCGTTTGTACTCTAAAGCTTAGATGCCTGCCCAAAGCGATGGTAGTCCACAACGGTGTTGCCCCTTGAACAAGATGTATTGACGGGTCTCCAGCGCCCTAGTTGCACGCAAGATATTGTACTGGCTTTTTACAGCTTGAATAAATCAAATCAGATTCAGTGCGAGGAACAATTAGCAATAGCATACATTGGTTAATCGAGTTCCCTTCACCGTCTATGATGAGAAGCCACCCGGACAAAAACACGCGCATTGACAGTATTTTACAGAAACCATTCTCTCATTGCATGACAGCACCCCCCTCTTCCGACTGGTAAAAACATAACAAAGGCTCGAATCCATTATCCCATTTCCATGCACAAAAAGGGCAGATGCAAAGTCGAACCTGACCATGCGCCCACGTCTCCGATCCCCTGCTCCGAATCCATGTGCGGACTAGAACGCAGAGAAATTTGTAACGCCATATATGATCTCATTCATCTGTGCCATGGCCTAGAACCGCTAGTGTGTTTGAGTACGTTCTTGTCAAGCTAGGTTCCGAGCAGGCCGTGTCGTGTTAGCCGTTTAGCAGACAGCGTCGACGGTAGCCTTGGAGTTCATGAGCAGAGCAACAATAAGACCGTAAAGACCTGGTAAATAGTGTTAGATAATTAGGAGCTTCCAAGCAAGAGCAACGAAACATACCGAGGACTTCAGCGAAAATAAGAATCAGAATCATTCCGACGAAGAGACGAGGCTGTTGAGCAGTTCCACGGACACCAGCATCACCGACAATACCAATGGCGAAACCGGCAGCGAGACCAGCAAGACCGACGGAAAGACCAGCACCGAATTGGATGAAGCTAGTGAACAGGGGCAAGTCCTGCTTGAGACCATCGGAGATAAGGACTGAGACGACGAGACCGTAGATACCAATAATACCAGCCATAATGACGGGAACAATGTCTGTAAAAGTTAGCACTGGACGAATCCCTAATGTCGTTTCAAAAGGGCCGCGTACTCTTGACGATCAGGTCAGGGCGAAGGACACCCATAGCGGCGATACCAACACCAGACTTGGCGGTACCGTAAGAGGCACCGAGGCAGGTAAAGACAATGGCGCAGGTGCAGCCCATGGCACCGAAGAAGGGCTAGATGGAGATTAGTTATATGCATCTTGATGGGAAACCGATATCGTCGACCGCCTCACGATGGAGGATGGGCGTCGCGAGGTGACGTCGACGGTACGGATGACGTGGAGGACTAACCGAGTAAACGGGGCTGCAAAGGCGCGCATGTTAGCTTCAATCATCAATGGAAATGTAATGCGAGGCCATTCCAACAGGTTTTCGCGTTGAACGATGATGCCTGAAGCTCTTTGTGATGCAGAGGGAACTTGATGATGATGGGGGCAAGGAGGCGCGAAAGCACATACCAAAGTTCGCTGACCATCTTGACTGTTGTGACGCGAAAACGGGGTAGATATCAATCGAAAAAGATCGTGGTGGAGGATACGGAGTATAGGTGGGAGCGACTAGCGAGCTGAATTATCGAAAGATGAAGTCGTTGGTTGATCGGTCGATTGCTTAAGACGAAGATGTCGAGGTAAGGTGTGCTTGTTAAGGTCTCATTCCAGGTTGGCGTCTGGTTGGCGGCAAGTTTTGCTGTACTGTGGTAGGAGGGAGAGCACGGGGGGCATTACCTAAGACGCCACGGGGGCTCCCATTGTTTCGGATTAAAGATAGACCAGACACGCTAGTCCCTGGCTGGTCGACCAATGAGCAAGGTGAGTCTCATTGTCGCAGCCTCGCATGCTCGAGCCACACAAGGCTTGCCGCCACATCTGAAATTTTCCGCCTCGGCGCATATACTTCTAACTTTTTTTTTTGCTCTTTCTTCCTTCTCTCTTTATTCTGTCGATACATCGCCAACCACGTCCCATCAAATTAATCTTAGTCCTCAGGGCGAGCCAACGCAAGGAACCCTGAATCACCATCTTGTATGTTTCATCACATCCACCGCTGGTCATCATCAATCACGACCACCACGTACAGAATCAGGTACTGACCGCCCGCCATCAGAATCTTTCCTAAACACAAACCTCGGTTTAATCTTCAACATGTCTGAAAGCGCTGGTACGATCTGCCCTCTCTCGAAACTGCAATACAAGATATGCTAACCTATTTGATAGCCTGGCCCCTTGCCGATCAGAAGCTCGAGCAGGAGCTTCTCGATCTTGTTCAGTCTTCTCAGCGTAAGTTCGCCTCTGAGATGGTTTACTTGAGAGATTGTCGCTAACCTGCCATTACACAGATGCTCGCCAGCTGAAGAAGGGTGCCGTAAGTGCTATCTGATGTGCAAAATTTCCTCAAATTTTACTAACAATGCTGTAGAACGAGGCCACCAAGACCCTGAACCGTGGTGTTTCTGAGCTTGTCGTCCTCGCTGCCGACACTCAGCCTCTTGCCATTCTCCTCCACCTCCCTCTTCTCTGCGAGGACAAGAACGGTAAGCGCGATCATTAAACCAAGATGTTCGCATTTGGCTAACTTCTGCCCACCAGTTCCCTACGTTTACGTCAGCAGCAAGATGCACCTCGGCCGTGCCTGTGGTGTCAGCCGTGCTGTCATTGCTGCTAGCATCACCAGCAACGACGCCAGCGAGCTTGCCGGTCAGATCCGAGCCATGCGCGACAAGGTCGAGCGCCTCGCCATCTAAGATACCCAACGAGTCGAGGAGGAAAGCAAAAGATGGAAACCTTTTTCGTTTGTGGGCAGCCGGCTCTGAAGCCGCTTGTTGTTGCTTAGATCTGTTGCCGACCTTTGATGATTCGAGCTCAGTCATATGGCGCAATAATTGGTATATGAAATTAGGCCTTCTGGTAGAATAGTAATATCATCAACTGTCTTGACGAAAGCTCAATACGAAAACGAGCCAAAGTGGATATGTCGAACTATTTTCTAATGCGAATGCGGTGTCGGCGGCTTTTTGGCGCTATATACAGTGGTTACAGCACTGCCAAGTTATGACGTCTCCACTGCCAAAAATCGATTAAGCTGATGCGGTCATATTTGATTCTGTTAAGTGAACTGCAGTTTTCCTTGGCTTCTTTCTGCAGCTGGCTTGTAACTCAACTTTGTATCTCTTGCGGTTGCTTCATCGTCAATCACTCTGTTACCACTCCCCTGTCGTTGCTTCTGAATGTCCATACATCATCGCCAACAAAAAGTTGCGTGCCCCGCACAATGCCATCCATCGCTCGCAAGCTCCTCATCTGCGCAGCGATAGACGGGCTTGTAATACAGCCTCTCTCTTCCAAGGGTCAACGACCTTTCCAACCGGTTCGGGTCAAATACGGCGACGCGTCGGTTTCTCGTGTGCCACGCGAATATGGATCAGATGATTCAAAACCAGAGCCGTCTTTTGAAGCTTTTGGAGTGATTGGTACGAGATCTCCTGGCCCCATGCTTACCATCCTGTCTTATGTCATGTAAAATCAAGACTAATTGGCCTCATTATTCTAGGTCTCATAACTGTGTCCAAGTTGAGCTATCTTGTTACTATTACTCGGCGCCAGCAAGTCGCACAGATTTGTGGCCATCCCGTCTACGTCGTTACTGAAGTCGCCATCACACCATGCACATCGAAAACGGGCGCCGAGGAGGCCATAAAGAGAACCTCGGACCATCTTTCACGCCAAGCAAGAGACTCAGGCAATGAGAGCGATAGTAGCGAAGAAGAAGATGTCGAGTTTCCTTCTAGAGCATCAGACGAAGTTGAAGATGCTATCATCGATGACGACGATACAAGGCCAGGCTCTGCCAGGAGTCGCGTTGCTGAAGACGTAATTCGCAGAAGAGGCAGCTATGGTCGATTTGCGCAACGTTGGTTCAGTCGAAGTGGCTGGACTTTGGACCAGAAGAGAAACATGGGACTGAGCAATGCTCCAAAGGTGCCGGAAACTGCTTCTACTGCAGTTGAGTCCTCCTCAGACGAGGCGCAGGAGGGCCTCGGCAATGTTGCGCCCAGTGAGCCTGAACTATTGCCAAAGCTGTTGCGAACTGCTCAGGTTCTTTTCGGTTCATCCCGAAGTTTCTACTTCTCTTACGACTTTGATCTCACCCGTTCCCTTGATGAAAGATCAGTGCCTCAGGATACCGAGACCCCTTTGCACAACCAAGTTGATGAGGTATTCTTTTGGAACCGCAATCTCCTACAGCCATTCACATCCAGTGGGCAAGATTGTCTAGCGTTACCTTTGATGCAGGGTTTCGTGGGACAGAAGACATTCATCGTTGATAACCAGCCTCCCCAGAGCGACGACAAGGGGAAGGACTCCGTCGAGCTTTCTGATCTCTCGCCTACGAAAGAGCACTCGGAGTTTCCGGGATTTGGAAGCTCTAGAGCATCCATTGATCTTCGTTCCTCGGAGAGAAAATATCTTATAACAGTGATTTCGCGCCGCTCTACGAAAAGAGCTGGTCTACGATATCTGCGCCGAGGTATTGATCAGGACGGTTTCGTTGCGAACATGGTAGAGACCGAACAGCTACTCTCCACGCCTACGTGGGACCCGTCTTCAAATATCTACTCCTTCTTGCAAGTAAGAGGCAGTATCCCTCTCTTCTTTAAACAGTCTCCATATGCTTTTAAGCCCACCCCTATACAGCAACATTCCGAAGAGGCCAACCAAGCTGCTTGCCGTAGGCATTTCGAGAGTCTATCTATGAATTACGGCCAACTTCAAATAGTCAACCTCGTGGAAAAGCATGGGGTTGAATCAATTATTGGTGGTGCATACGAGAAAGCAATAGAAAAAGTTAACAAGGAAGCAAGTCAAGATAACAAGATACCCTTCGAGTGGTTTGACTTTCACGCGGCTTGCAAAGGCATGAAATTTGAAAACGTCAGTATGCTTTTGGATCAACTGAGAGATAAGATCGAGAGCTTTGGCAGTACCGTACAAAAGGATGGTAAACAGGTGTCCCGGCAGCGAGGCGTCTTCCGAACCAACTGCATGGACTGTCTTGATCGCACCAACGTCTGTCAAAGCTCGTTCGCAAAGCATATGCTTGAAATTCAGCTCAAGGAGGAAGGATTGGACATGAGTGCGCAGACTGACCAGGTGACGGCTTGGTTCAATACTCTTTGGGCAGACAACGGCGATGCAGTGTCGAAACAGTATGCGTCAACAGCGGCGATGAAAGGCGATTATACGAGAACGCGAAAGAGGGATTACCGTGGAGCTTTGAACGATTTGGGCCTCGGACTTGCTCGATATTACAGCGGGTATGTTCCATGAACCACAAACTTTTGATTCGTTGATTTTTTGCTAACCAAAATAGCATGGTCAATGACTACTTTAGCCAAGCAGCTATCGATTTCCTCCTCGGAAACGTAACAGCAAAAATCTTCGAGGAGTTTGAAAGCGATATGATGACCAAGGATCCAGCAGTATCCGTCACCAAAATGAGAGAACTGGCCGTTGAACTGTGCCAGAAGCGAGTGATAGCCGATGAGAAGGAAGAGTTCCATGGTGGATGGGTGCTCCTGAGCCCAACCACACCCGACGCCATTAAGTCTTGGCCTCTGGAAGAAGTTGTTCTCCTGCTGACAGACGCGGCTCTCTATTCATGCCGTTTTGACTGGAAGTCCGACAAAGTATCATCTTTCGAGCGTGTGGAGCTCGACAGTATCACAAGTATTAAGTACGGAACTTACATCACCTCGACAATATCTCTGTCTCACGTCGACGAGGTCAAGAACGCCGGCTTCGTGGTGACGTACAGTCCTGGCAAGAGTGACATTCGTCGTACCAATACACGAACCCTATCAAGCCACAGTACAATGGCAGGAAAGGACAGCCCAGCCGAGCAAAAGGATGCAAGTTTACCGGCCAGTCTGGCGAACTTGCTCACAAACAAAACTCCGTCAGCATCGTCACCAAGCATTCGACGGCTTGTCTTCAAAGCAACCAACGTGGACTCCTCCGTCGCTGTTTTGGGTGACGATGGCCCGAAGCAAACAGAAACCCAACAGATGTCCACAATATGTAGTGATATTGAACGGCTGGCACTAGAAAGACATCCAAGACAGCCAGACGAGGAGCATGAAACTCTCGTAGAGGAGGGTTCCATCATTTCTCTTGAAGAGGCGAAGAAGAACACTGGATTGTTAGAGCAGCTGGGGCACTCGCTCAAGAAGATGGTGTGGGCTTGATTGGCCCCATCATTTAAGAATCGACGTAAAGAATCGACGCATACGTAATAATGGCATAGATAATACGAGACATGATACCGATGCATTGCTCAAAATGACACTTTTTTGATTATATTGTTTTTTGTAGGCGGTACAAGTGCATCTGATAACGCATATCTTCTAGGGCTATCGGATACGATAAGTCTTCTGGAAGACGAAACCATGTCGACTCGTCCGACTGCAGCTTCTCCCATGAATATCCGGAAGTTTCAGTTTCGATAAGAGTGTGATCTAGCAGCCATTGCATAGGGTACTTCTTCTTTTCTTTACCCAGCGCTGCTTCAGAGTAGCTGCCTGGACTATCCACTACAAGGACGAGACTGTCAGGAGCAAGGACTTGCCCTAGGTTTTTGAGGAACTTTGTCGTTTTCCCGATCCCTGCTGTGGTGTACAGTTCATTGAGCGTGAAGAGCATGGTCAAGAGGATAGGTGTTTTGCCATCGGCACACTGGGCCGAAAGAGAATCAATGTCGAGACTTAGAACATCTTTCTGGACAAAGGCAAGGGAAAGCTGATCTTTTTCTAGCATCGGACGGTTGGCTGCTTGACGAGCTGCGGAAGCATACTTTGAGATTGGTGGGGGGTTGATAGTACTTGATTGCAGAAGAGATACGACATTTGCCCATGGACCTGAATCAAGGAGTGTCAGGTGGCCATATGTAGAAGTAGTCTGGATGTAGGAAGCAAAAGCAATATGCTCGGCCGCACAACCGCCGACGGAGAGCATATGCAGAGAGGCATTCCGTGAAGGAGACGTGCTGTCAAGCTTGATAGATTCTATTCCAGTAGCGGTATCCTGCTCCGGTTTGTCGTTTCCAGCACTGGTCGTTTCGCCCTGAATCTGGCCAAATTTGGACTCCTCGCGCGGTATCTCCTTGTTGGGAATCAAAATCTTGTTAAGGTGACGCTTGATGCCGAGCAGCACCGTAGCATAGCAAAGGGCTCGTGTGGGGCTCCATCGAGCAGCATAGGCTTCAAGATAGTCCTCTCTTCCAAACGCTGTAGCAAATTCCCTGTTAAACAAGGCCTGCTTTATCTCCTGGAGCGTCGTTGTGAAGTCATTCGAAGTGAGCGTTTTGTTGAAAGCGTTTGAGAAGATATCTAGAAGACGCTGCTGCTCTTCTTCGCTCTGAAGAGCTGGTGAAGAGGTTTCTGGTGGGGCAGTTGACTTTTTGCTGCTGCTCTGCTTCGATGAGGAAGCGACCTTCTTAGAAGGACCGGTTTTCTTGACCATTTCTCTTTTTTCTCTCTATTCTGAAATCTCTGAGAGTTTTAGCTTATTGGCTGGATTCTATTGGTGAGTAAACAAACTCGAGGTTGTCGTCGGCAACGTCACGGAGGTCGTTGGTTAATTTGATACTGGAGGGGAAAATTCTCGGACATGTTTGACCGATGAAATCGGTAACCCCCACTTCGATCGAAGACTGACCTACCTTGACAGTGAGCGACTGAGTAGTAATAGGTGAGCTGGCGGTTCTTCGGTGAGAGACAGCGAGGCCAACGGTGAGTGTAAGTGAGTTACCAATTCATTATGGGAGGGATCCGTATTATTAGCAATCAATTTCGTGAACATTGCCACATCATATCTTGATTCTTATTAAAAGTTTGTCATAAGTGATGGGCGGCCGCAAAACTTTGAGATTGGAAGAGTCGAAGCTCTTAGATAGAAATGTCACATCATTCATCAGCAGTTACGGCATCATTGATAAACATTGACATAGTTTATCCCTTGACCGTATTGGGGTGAAAAGTGCTGCATGTAGCTACCACACCTCAATCTCTTGGCTGCCTTGCTCTGCTTGTCAACTCGTCTCGCCTCTGTTCTGTTTTTTTTTTTTTTTCAGTTAATTAAAAAAAGAAAGAAGGAAAAAAAAAAAAAAAACTCGACTACCTACGGACAGATAAGACCGGTATCGCTCCCCATCAAATTTCAAATGTCGATAAAGTCATTAGCTTACTCAACCAGTTGCGGCTGTGATATTAGAATACCATTAGCCGCACCTCTGGCAGAAGCAGAATTTGGAAACGGCATTGTATCCGACTCAATAGGAGCAATCGGACTTGGGCAGTTGCCCCTCTTGTCTCCCTGATGAACCCCTCGTTGGGGGTCTCATTTCAATGCTTTAGGCGTACCAATTCAAAACTCGTCGGAGATTTTAGACTAGATGGTCCATTGAAACATTTTTGCCTATTAATTGCCGGTTAAATTCTATTAACCAGTGGGCGACACTCAGCCGCAGTTTTACGATTGAGGGAAATAAAAGAAAGGTGCGGTAGTAGGTAGTTATCTGGCTAAGCGCGTTTAGTAATATATGAATCTGGTGTTTGTAAAACCCTCCTTCAAGAGAAATTTCATTATCAAGGCCAAGAATCGACAGCAAAGCAGCTGGCTATGCACGGTTCGCATACTGGATAGAGTAGAGAGAGTAGACTCCAGCTATGCAATGCAATGACGAAGTGGCCACTCGACGTCACAGCAGCGAGAATTTGTTGTAACAAGTGCCGCCGTTATGGAGATCCATGGATATTCATGCTGATTAAAGAGGGTCCATATCCTTGGGCGAGCTGTCGATGTCCCGTATGTACCTCTCTGCAAGGTGAGACAATACCAAGACCAAAAGAGGACCCTGAGCCTAACCAGATCAATGGGTCTGTTTAAGCACGCGTTGATACCATGGCTTGTGACTGGAATTTAGGGGGGGTACTTTTACTCAGCAGAATGCATTGCATTAGCAAATAAGCCTCAGCAATAATAAAAATAACAGCTGTCACGAGAAAGAATAAACAGAAAGTACTAAGGTAACTACCAGGTTGAGGAGGGGCACCCTGTTTACCTTTCAATGGGTAGGTTGGCGTCACTGATGATACCCCCCATCTATTCTGATTCTGTTCCCCCCACCGGAAGATCCACTCGGCGTGTCGCCGGCCAGATTTGACCTCGTTCGGCGGCGACGGCGGCGGTTGAGGGACATGTTATACTGAAATCTGAGTTTGAGTGAGAATTCGATTTGACAAGTGAAGCTGTCGATCTACCCTCTTTGAGGTGGCTGGTACCTATAAATCCCTATGTAATTAGGTAGCATTAATTTTCTGTACTTGCCAAGAAGAAGAAGGCTGTATTCTTATCCTTTGAAACCCAAAGGCATGTCGGCACGATGAGACGGCCACAGACAACAACATCAGCATCAACAGCTTCATGCGCCCCCAAACAATGAATTGTGGAAAGCATCACTCACATTACAGCCCAAGTCCCTCCATGGGAATGTTGAGCCATACGTAGCATACAAAATATGACCATGTCAACGTGTATAGCAGCGGGATATCACCCGGCCGAATTATTCTACAAGACTGGGAAAACTGGAGACCACTAACATTTCATGACACTACTGTACCTGACCTGTACCCCTCCACCCTTGTTTTGAGCTGTTAGAGGTAGTTGGAGCGTGGTGGCCTGGTAGGTGGCAGGTAGACGTCAGACATGCTCCGATTTATCTCCCCGTCATTCTACCTTCACCCAAGTACCTTCCATTCCCTTCTCCTTCCTCTCCTCTTTCTTCTTTCTTTCCTCCTTCCTCTCTTCTTCCGTTCTTCTTCTTCATATATCCAAATACTCATAAATCAGTCAAAATGGGTTACGGCGAAATCGATCAGAAGGCTATCAACACCATCCGTGTCCTCGCGGTAAGCTCGATTCCCCTCTCTTCTTCCCTGCTGCTCTGCTTTCGTCAATCCTCTCGAGCTCACCGAATTGGTTTTTACCCCGCCACGGCTGCCCCGCCATTTCCTACCATGAGAAATGGGCGTTAAGCAACATTGTGGTGAGAGTATCAATCGGGGAGAACATAATTGTTTGGTTTCTGGTAGCTTGGGGTTTATGCGACATATTTGCTTTGAATCCGACAGCTCCGCGGGGCCTTGAGAATGAAATACGAGAAGGAACCATGAGAACTAACAAGCTCAACAGGCCGATGCGACCGCTCACAGCAACTCGGGACACCCTGGTGCTCCCATGTGAGTTCACCCACTTTACATCTGCACGATGAGAATACACACTGACATTGTTGTTACAGGGGAATGGCCCCAGTTGCTCACGTTCTGTTCAACAAGTTCATGAACTTCAACCCCAAGAACCCCGACTGGTTGAACCGTGACCGTTTCGTTCTCTCGTAAGTTGATTGAAGCCGCCGGGCTGCGCCCATCCACTGACCATTGTGCCCTTTAGCAACGGACACGGCTGCATGCTTCAGTATGCTATCCTCCACCTCTTCGGTTACGACCTCAGCATCGATGACCTGAAGGCTTTCCGAGTATGTGATCTAAATCTCGTGTTTCTGCCCATGTGTGCTAACCAATCCCACAGTCCGTTGACAGCCGCACTCCCGGTCACCCCGAGGCTCACGACACTCCCGGAGTTGAGGTCACCACCGGTCCTCTTGGCCAGGGTATCTCCAACGCTGTTGGTCTGGCCATCGCTCAGGCTCACACTGCCGCCACCTTCAACAAGGACGGTTTTGAGCTTGTCAACAACTACACTTACTCCTTCCTCGGCGATGGTTGCTTGATGGAGGGTGTCTCCAGCGAGGCTTGCTCTCTGGCTGGTCACCTCCAGCTTGGCAACCTCATTGCCATCTGGGACGACAACCAGATCACCATTGATGGTGACACCGCTGTTGCCTTCACTGAGGACGTCCCCAAGCGATACGAGGCTTACGGCTGGCACGTCATCAAGGTCGAGGATGGCGACCACGACCTTGCTGCCATTGAGGCTGCCATCAAGGAGGCCAAGTCCGTCACTGACAAGCCTACTCTCATCCAGCTCAAGACCACCATTGGTTTCGGCTCCCTCAACCAGGGCACCCACGGTGTCCACGGTTCTCCTCTCAAGGCTGACGACATCAAGCAGCTGAAGGAGAAGTGGGGTTTCAACCCCGATGAGAGCTTCGCTGTTCCCCAGGAGGTCTACGACTTCTACGGCAAGCGATCCTCTGAGGGTGCCGCCCGTGAGCAGGAGTGGAACCAGCTGCTCGCCAAGTACAAGGAGCAGTACCCCAAGGAGCACGCCGACCTCGTCCGCCGATTGACCGGCGAGCTTCCCGAGGGCTGGGAGAAGAGCCTCCCCGTCTACACCCCCTCCGACCCCGCCATTGCCTCGCGAAAGCTGTCCGAGACCGTCCTCAGCAAGGTCGAGAGCGTTATCCCCGAGCTCTTCGGTGGTTCCGCCGATTTGACTGGCTCCAACCTGACCCGCTGGAAGGAGGCTGTCGACTTCCAGCCCAAGTCCACTGGTCTTGGTGACTACTCTGGCCGATACGTCCGATACGGTGTCCGTGAGCACGGTATGGGCGCCATCCTCAACGGTCTGGCTGCTTACGGTACCATCCTTCCCTACTCTGGTACCTTCCTGAACTTCGTTTCTTATGCTGCTGGATCCGTCCGTCTGTCTGCTCTTTCTCGTGTCCGCACCATCTGGGTCGCCACTCACGACTCCATCGGTCTCGGCGAGGATGGTCCTACTCACCAGCCTATTGAGACTCTTGCTCACTTCCGCGCTCTCCCCAACACCATGGTCTGGCGACCTGCTGACGGTAACGAGACCAGCGGTGCTTACTATGTATGCTTGACTGCCAAGCACACCCCTAGTATCATTGCTCTGTCTCGTCAGAACCTTCCTCAGCTCGAGGGATCTACTATCGAGAAGGCTGCCAAGGGTGGTTACGTCCTGCGCGAAGTTGAGGGTGCCGACATCACCCTGGTTTCCACCGGTTCCGAGGTTTCCATTGCCGTCGACGCCGCCAAGTACCTTGAGGAGCAGAAGAACATTAAGGCTCGCATTGTCTCCATGCCCTGCTTCGAGGCCTTCGACCTCCAGGACAAGGAGTACCGCCTGTCTGTTCTTCCCGATGGCATCCCCTCTCTGTCCATTGAGGTCATGAGCACCATGGGCTGGGAGCGTTACACTCACGAGCAGTTCGGTATCAACCGATTCGGTGCTTCTGGTGCCTACAAGGACGTCTACAAGGCAAGTTCCCCTGCGATTTTTCTGAACTCAATCGAACATGTTGCTGATCCCTACTATAGAAGTTCGAGTTCACCCCCGAGGGTATCGCCAAGCGTGCCGTTGCCACCATCGACTTCTGGAAGGATGTTCCTAACATCCGATCTCCCATCAACCGCGCCTTCCAGCAGATCATTTAGATCTAATATAATAACGAGTAAAAAGAAACGAAGGAAAAGAGTAAAAATACCGGTACAAAATGAGACCGGAAAGAATGATTGTTATGATGGACTTTGGAGCGCAAGGTTTTGTGGATTTCAAGCAACTTAGACGTACTACGAGATGAAATCAAATCTTTTAGAACACAAATAGCTGATAGGCCGTGCCGTGCCGTGTCTTGTCTTGTTGTGGCAACTATCTACCACACGATTCTGTGATCTGCATAGCTGTGGTAAGAAGTAACTAGAATTTATATGTGCGCCTGCGACGCGTCATGGTTGAAGACGCGTGAATTCCTCGTGAATCCAAATGCTGGTCATTTTTCTTCTCTTATCGCATCTCATCTTGCAACTTGTCGCATTACAGATGGTGCACGAGCCTAAATGACGAAATACACCAAAGCTTTTATCCTAGTTTCCTCGTGTACTTCATGTCGTCTTTGCGTAATCCTCGTGTGGTATCGCTTCATATTACATCGCTTCGTAAACGTAGTTCGTCATGTCATGAAAACGACAAGCATTGTTCGGATGTCAGATGTTCCCTTTGTCTGATCACTCTGGTCCATTTTCGTTTGCGCGCTCCTGACTGCTCTCAGCGGCCCATTCCTTTTGAATCTCTCTTCCTACGCGCTCCAGTCTAGCGGATGCGCGGCGGGCCTCTCTTGCTTCATCTGCGGAACCAGCCACGACGACGCCTACAAGGGGCGGGGCCGCATCTTCAGAGCGCGGGTCGCTGTAGGACGCCGGCGCTGGTTCAGACCGAGGTGCTCTTTGGTCAATACCATGACTTGAGCCAGGCGCCGAACCGGGACGGCTTGAAGTGGCCGCCGCAGCGTTGTTGGTGGTTGTGTCGACAGCGTCGCGAGGATCAAGGTATGAATACAACACGACAGGCCCGCGGTCTGGGTACTCGACCATGAGGCGCTGAGGGCGGCCAAGGCCAAGTCTTTGGGCGGCAGTCTGGGAGGATAGTGCGCTGGAGGTTAGGGCTGTGAGGGATTCGAGATGCGATTGCGACGAGGCCGAGGTGATGAGCGGGGTGAGGGTGCTGTCGGAGAGGTGGAGGGAGAGGGTGGGGTGTTGCGAGGGGAGGCTGGCCATGATGAAGACGGCGAAAGCCCCGGAAGAAAGGCTATGATGTCTGTAAAGATTGTAGGGTTATGACGGAGGTGAAGAGTGTCCGTTTAACAAGAGATTATGGCGCAGTTAAGAAGATAAAGAGTAAAAATGAAATACTATGGCGGAGGTAAGTGGAGGAGGGGGATTTGTGAATTAGGTCATGGATCGGATATGGATGAATGGATGGATGATCTGGTGTTGGAGAGGCAGAGGCAGAGACAACCGCCCAGGCTGGACCGACAGACAGGGTAGCTTTTTGGCGCCCTCGCTTGGGGCTTGGCTGGTTAGGTTGAACCCTGCTGAGAGCATGGCTCTGTCACTCCCTCTATCGCTCTTTGCGCCGTTGCTGTGTTTATGTTGCAGTAGGTTCCACCATATGATAATCCCATATTAGTTGCTATCCGTACCTACTATGAAGAGGGGAGAGATTGTTGAGTTATGATAAGAACTTAGTCCATCATATCTTTTCAGTCAGTCCATCATGATGGTTATCATGGAATCCTAGCAATCTCAGAGCTCTGCGGCGGTTCATCGGCAACGTACAATGTTGAGAGCGTTATCGGCCAAGAGCAAGCTATTAATAAAAAGAAAACATTAAATGGATACTGTATCAGCAATTTAAAGACTGCATAGGAACTTGCCGTTCCCCCGCCTTTGATTTCCCCACTGACAGCGATAGTGAAATCAATCAAACGGCCGAGGTCATGAAGCTCTACTGATTGAGCCGCCGTTTTCCACCAGCTATCGCAGTACCTAGGCCAGATCCAGATAGGTAGGTAGAAACTAACTAAGTCGACGAGCTATCAGGTTTTGCGGGGAGAAGATAGCGTGGGTGGTTTCCAATTGAGATTGCGGCTTCGTTCGTTCTGTTACTTTTTCTTAACGAGTTACGGTCTACTATTTTGGGCTTCCCCCATTGCCTTCCATTCTTTCCTCTCTTCTCTCCCCGGATTGAGACCCAAATACCGCATGAGGGGGTGAATATTGCTGGAAAAAGTTGAGTCGTCATTGGTGTAGCAAAGAGGGCTGGATAAATCGTGGGGTACAGTATTGACTACCAGGATACTGGGCGACGGTTTGCTTGGCTGCAATGCCTAGCATGGATTTTCGATGACCTTCGAAGGAGAGAGGGGCCAGGCACATTGTGGGTTGTTTGTTGAGGAAGAGCAACATATGCCTCACTTACGTGATTGAAATGCTGTTTTTCGCGATCGAACTTGTTATCGACAACAAGACATATTGATAAGGTGTGAGTGGACATTGTTATTATAAGTTTGATTTTACTGGTGGTTAACAAACCTCGTATTTTGAACGACTTACATGTATTGAAGCGGTCAACGAGATGGCAGACAACAGGGGTTGGCTATCCATTGATCAGAAGGTATGTATGTCAGGGTTAAACTGACTTATATCTACTCATAAAGATATCAATGAGTTGATTTGTAAATGGCGAGTGTCTTGATTCAGTGCACTATTTGATCGTCTGATTTTACAGGCGCGTCAACCCATCTGAACACGACATGTATTCTTCAGAAGCCTCGTATCAACTCGGTAATCCCTACCATTGTTGGGATATTGCAGTTGTATCACCATGAAGCTCAAGAGTGTATTCCTATGGAGATTTGTTGATTCGACGAAACCATATCCTCGGGTTTGTATACAGTCACTTGAGTTATATAGAATCGTCAGTTGCTGGACTTAATAACATACCAATGGGTTTGCCAGCAGTTAGATGGCCGCTTATTTCTATCAAGTTCAGGACTATTCCTAAACCTAACAACAATACAAAGTACATAAGCCATCCTATAATACAAAGACTGACTCCATCGCCACTGAAATCGAATTCCATTCGAGCCTTTAGGACGAGACTTTTATGTGGTACATTTAACGCATATATATTCCTATTGCATATTTTATTGTTATGTTTTACAAACACAAAATAGATATAGATGGCAGTATGCAGAGGGCCATATCTAATGATCACGATACCTTGCTCATGCCTTGAGACCTTTTGGAAACCACCATTACTGGCGGGTGGCGAGAGTTAAAATCTGTGTCATCGGGCATAACCACAAGTTGCAGCAAATGCATACACATACTACAGGCTCTTCCTTCCATTTCGGTCTAATCTGAATCATCAGTGATTTGAATACTGAGATTTGTCTGGGTAGGTAGATATAGACAGGTTTATGTCCAACTCAAGTATAGGGTATCACGATGACTCCCAATATGTTCTTATTAAGAAACACATGATAGTATGTGTGGGCATAAAGAAATTGATATAGCTTGGCATTACTTAGTATCACAGATCCGCCACGTATGAATGTTGAAAATCAATATAGTTCAGAAGAAACAACGATTAATATGAGACTATCTCGGTCAAAGGTTCTGCTTTAGTGCTCAACCACCCAGCTACCATGAGGTAAGCATCGCGTTCAGGTCCACGCTATTTCACATGTCATCTCACCTGCAAACAGCAAGCCAGTAGTTATGCCAGGTCGGGCTTTTTGTAGCACCGCAATTGTATCACTGAATGCAAGAGGTTACATACACTTGAGAAGGAGAAGGAGTAGTTACATTTAGATGGAGTTTCAAATGCACAGATCAACAATAATGTAGAATATACTCTACAGTTTCTTGAATAGTTCTTCCAACCACGTTGTCAACGTGCTGGTTTTAATATTTGTGATGACAGTTGGAGTGATTGCTATGCTCTGACGACTAAAGGTGAAGAGCTGTGACTTACATCTACCAAAGGACTAACACAGCCAAGCTACCAAGGGACTGTTCGCCTCATCTCGAGAGCTAGCGTGGGGCAGTGATTACAAGCTACCTTACAGTACCTACTATAGGCACAATTGGTACCTGTGACGGATTGTATGTATGGATGTCTCATGAGGCAATGTGGCCAGTAACTACTCACCTACCTGTATGTAGTCTGCAAGACTGGATTGGTAGTCGAGGTTAAATAAGGCAACTAACCGCAATGCGTTGAGCTGGGCTGTCAGAGGCTAAGAGGTATGTCTGCATGTTTACTGTCATCATACGTTATTCGTGTTTGTTGTGGTGCATCAGTAGGTTCGTGTCGTGAGTCGCGCAATGCGTTGAGCCTCGTCCAGTCGCGTTAATAAAGCGGGACAAGCAGTCAAGTCAGTGTGTTGTAAAGTCAACTACCTACAGGTAGGTGGTGTGTTGCGCAGCGCAACCTAAAGCAGGTGTTGAGATGGAGGTCGGAATGGACAGAAGCTGCATTGAGATGACCGACCCCCAAGGTCTAATGCCTAGGCTGTGGTGATTGATGTGAATCAAGCTCATCTCATCAGCGTTGGATGGGCAATTCGTTGTTCGCAGCATCAGCTCTTAATGTTTCTCTTATTGTTATTCGTCTGCAAGCTGTTGGTGGGGTTGATGGGAACGGGTCCTGGTCTGACAAGTCACCACGCACCACATACATGCTTGTGTGGTACTTTGGCTTTGTCCATGTCCTCCCAAAGCTCAGTACATAACATCCTATAGCGTCCATTGCACATGGGGCTGGGCCTCATCGGCCGGGGACCCAGCAGTTTTCTGGCGATCCGATTTACAGCCCAGCAGTACCAGAGCAGGCAGCTAAACTTATGGGGAGAGTAAAGCTTACCTAGCACAGGTAGCAAATCTTCTCCATCTTGAAGAGAACAGGTCCCGACACCATCACCACCTTTAGGTTATCCATACCTTCTACTTACTTACTTATCCATCTTCTAGATTCCACTTCCATTTCCCCTTCCCACTTCTCCTCTTCTTCTCCCTCTTCTTTCTCCCTCCCTCACCTCCACAATCCGCCTCTTCCTCCTCGCTCACCTCGTCTATCTCGCCTGCTTCGCCTTGCTCCTCAACCAGTCCAGTGCTGCAGTTTTTTTTTCCCAACTGCATCTGTTCGCGGGCTGAGAGCTGACAACGAATCTCCTCCCTTGCCTCTTCCCAATCTTGCTTCGATCGAATTTCTCGTCTAGCGGCTGTTTGCTGGTTGTACGTTTGGCTTTGCGATATATTTCCATTGATTATCTGTCTTTTGGTTGATTATCATCTTCTACCGCCGGCCGGTTCTGGTTCCCATCGGCTCTCCAACTGTCCACACATCGTTTCGTCATCTCATCGATTCCATCGCTTTCCTTCTCCGGCCTCCGCCGCCGTATGACCCGCAAACCCCGTCGCATCTCAGTCGTCAAATCTCCGAAGCTCTGTCTGTCGTTTCCTACATATCTTTTACAACCACGTAACCATGGCTTCTGCTGCTCCCCGCCGTAGAAAGCTTATCGGTCAACGTCGCCGTGTTGAGGACGAGGGCGAAGACGAGGGTGGCCTGGAGGGTCTCGACCACGATGACGACTCAATTACCGATGGCTCATTAACCGACGACAACGACCCTGCCGACGATAGCGACACTAGCAACATCGACGAGACCTCCCCCACATCCCCAAATGCGAGAAGGAAGACCAATGGCGCTATTAAGCATGCCGGCCATGTCCACAAGTCGGGGTCCGGCTCCGGCTCCGGCCAGAACGGCAAGCCTGTGACGGATACGGACATGATGCTACACGGACTGTCCATTACAGACGAGTCACCTCCCGTTCAAGAGATGCACTTTGATGAGGTCGTTGCTCCATCGCCTAGCAGATCCCCCGATGCTCCCATAGTTGTTAGCTCCGCCTCTGCCAGACCACCCGCCGCCCCCGCGAACCGACGTCGACAAGAGCACGAGGACTACAAGAAGAAGAGAGACGAGGATCCGGCCTTCGTGCCCAACCGAGGTGCCTTTTTCATGCATGATCACCGGCACGCTGGGCCTGCAGCCAATGGCTTTCGTCCCTTCGGACGAGGTAGAGGTAGAGGCGGTCGTGGTGGTATCGGGGGGCCGTTTGCTCCCATCAAGTAAGTCGACATTCCTCGCTTTCTCTATTCCTATGTGCTGATCTTTCTAGTCAATTGCACCAGCCAGGGGATCCTACGACTACTTCCCCATGGACACACGACATGCACGAGACCGTTGTAGAGCCACCGCCGCCAGTACGTCCCCGTCATATGGTAGAGGAAGAGGGCCCAGCCAACGGAAATGGGTTTATTCCAACTTGCGACCCGAACCCGACACCTATCAATCGGACGCTTTCCACCGAGAAACATATTGGTAACGCCCAGGTCCGAGTATCACTTCCGGACATGAAGGCACCGGTCATTATCCCACGTCTTGCCGTGAAGCAGTACACCAAGCTGCCCGATCATCGACCACCCCTGCGTCGCGACAAGCCTGTCCGCATCTCGATACCTAATAACAATCCTCGCTATATCTATCCTGCCGCCGATAGGTCATTCATCTTCATCCCTAGGGCAATGCGGCCTAACCAGCAGCGCATGCGAGGAAAACCTCGCTCTGGCTTTGGCTCCATGGGTGGATTTTCGAGACGAACAAGTGTGTTTGGGGGCAGCTATTACGGCAGTGTCTATTCCCCTAGCGTGGCTATGAGCAGGCGGTCTTCCATCGTGGACCGTGATTATATGTTCTCCCCCACAGGTTCTGTCATCTCACGGCCACAGATCCCGGCTGAGAATGCTCGGCCTGTTGTTCGACTACCTCCTGCCCCTCGACTGGATATGCCTTTGAACGCAATGGCTCCCCAGGGTCCCGCGTATGGCCCACTCGACCCAGCCTATGGTGCCGAGAGACCGCTCGTCCCAGATGCATCGATAAACGACCTGCCGCCTCCTCAGACACATGCCCTTCCCCAGAAGCCTGCTTTCCAGGAGAACCGGCCCACGTCGGCGTTGCCCATGCATCAACCCCGACCGCAGAAGAACATATCGGTTGCTGACATTGAATCACCAACCTTGACACAAGGTCCTCAGGCTTATCAGCAAGCCTTCCACCAACAAGTGCCCATTCAAATGGCTAATGGTCTGTCTCAAGAGTCACATAACCGGCAGCCTTCCTACCCGTCTCATCACTCCACCGGCACACCTCTTTCTCAAATTCCGGAAAGAGCAATTCATGCTGCACCTTTTCAGCCCAATACATATGGCCAGCAGTCATACTATAATCAACAGCCTTATCAGCCACAGCCTCAGCAAGGTTATTACTATCCGCCCAACTACAACAATCCTGGCATGGGGCCATCAAATGCGGCACCTGCTTTCGTGCCTGGTCAGCCAGGACCTCCCGGCAGTTTCACCCCTCAGAACCAGCCGGAACAGCCTGTCATGCCCAACAATGGGCCACCTCCTGGAGCAGGGTCCAACCTGGTAGCACAAGAGGTGAATGGAATGGTTTACTACTATGATGCGTCTCAGCTGCCGCCGGTCAACAACTATTCCACATACTCTGCACCTCAAAGCTACCAACCCAGTGTGTTGGGCATGGGCGGTATGGTGACGCCTAGCCCTGATGGTTTCTATTATCCCCAACAAGCATCTGGTATGGTCTACTATCCGCAGTAGAACTGGGACATGTCTGGTTATCCCACTTTCACTTATCCCGATGCTTTCTACTCGTATTCGATTTAATAGCTACAATTACGACTTCATACCTACAAAAAACACAAAAGCGCCTGTTACTTTTAACATAAAAGCCCCGCATGGGCAAACATGACGGAAGAGGAGGATGGAAAACTACCGTCTCATGTGAAGCCATTCTTTGGTCAGGCCACTCATGCCTTTCAGAAAGGGGTTTAATATGCACTTGGATTGGTCAGGTGGACGCATTCTTATCTTTCATAACTACGAATTCGACATCATTACTTGGAATGGATTGACAGATGGGAGTTGAGCGGGATGGAGTATCCTGACTGGTATTTTATCATTGATGGGAGACGGTGTTTTCCTTGGCTAGGACTATCGGAGAAGGGGGTTGACGAGAAGCCAGTGCTGAGAGGGCGTTGAATTGCTATGGGTTATTATTTCTGCCTTAGCAATCCATCTTTTATACCCTCTGAATTTCTGTGTTATTGTGATTTCATGGCAATGGCGCTTGGTGTCCGGGGCATATAGTATACCTGTTTCCATGTGCGGGTAGTCCTGATGAAACGATATAATTGTTTAACGGCTGAAGACGCGTCATGCTATTGTGAGTGTGTCTGATCCATCAGGAACAATGAGTAAACCTTTGGTCGAAGTCACTTCATCGTATACTCTGTACCTTCTCTATGGTGCAGCCGAGGAAGCGAGTTGTGATGTTGGGGCATTGTGTGCGGGGATGAAGTGGAAATAAGTTTGACAGGACGCGGGGACAAAGACGGAGTAATGGAGTCACGAGTTAACAATACGTGCGTAGCTAGTGCAGCCTGTAGTTGCGTTGCATCTTGGTAGATATTAGTATTAGCTAGGCAGGCCTCGACAAGCTGCGATGGATGGAAAGGCCATCCGGTCCTAGGCACAATACGGACGTTTCATCTACAGATCTCACGTACAACTTGGAACTAGAGCGTAGTAGTATACTGGGCTCATAGGGTTCGATGTAAAGTGTCTACCTGCTGCCGTCGGGTAAGCTTGAGCTCACTTGGCTCAGGTCTCCGAGATCCGTGTGAGACGCCAGTCTGGAGAGGTGGGGGAGACAAGCGGGAAGAAATTGGAGCTCTCTTATAAATATTGTAATTTGAACGGAAATCGGCCTGAGAGTCAAACAGACAAAAAAAGCCTTAATCAAAGCTTGTGATACACAAAGTCCTTGATAGGGTATATGCTCGGTGCTTTAAGTGAGCCAAATACAAGTGTATAGACAAGCAAATTGCAGGTGTCAGGGATGCTGCTGTATTATCAGATGATATCGTTCTCATGTTATCAGTCTTTTTCCGTAGTAGCTGGGTTTTGTTTGTTGGGGCTTTCAGATACAGACATCAGACATCAAGTCAGCCATTTCTCCAGGGATCGGCGATAGCGACGAACACGTTAGGCGACAGGGAGCACGCGTACTGTTACTCTGAGACCAACCAGACACAATGATGCACCCTCTCTGTCCAGGACAGCAATTGAATTAGAGCGATGTGCCACTGCTCTGATAACATGTTTGGTCTCGAACCTGACAAACAAGACAAGCTGACCAAGTCTTGTTTGGTCACTGATCTACAGTCGACGTGAGCCCTTGTCGAGTATTGGAGTATGTATTGACTGACCCGGGCTTGTGGTTCTCTTATGGTTCTCGCGTTGTGATACTGAAACAAAACAGGACTATACACATAAGCCGAGGGAAGACCGATCGAGGACCTCAGGTTAAGCTCTATGCGGCCAGACTCAGACAGAGTTGGTTTGAAAGCGGGGAAGATGAGCTTCCTACTCTCCAAAGGCCAGGACTCTGGGGCCATGATGACCATGACCATGACCATGAATGAGCCTGAGTCTGTGACCTTTGAACATCCAATAGCTCCATGGAGGGCGGCGTCGGTGAGGTGAAGGCGGGCATCGCGTTGCGTGGTGCTTGCCCGTCATGTGGTACCTGACCACAGATAGTGTCTGGGGTCGCGACAGGGTACTGAAGAGGCTCTTGTCCTATCGCAGGTCAAGTCGAGTTGATGCAGTTCTCCGCTTCTTCACTTTCAAGCCACTCAACTCCACAGTTGCACCTAGTTCCACTCTCCACTATTTTCAATCCGGGGGAGTTTTAAAGGCCAAGCCAAATGGACTAAATTAGACTTGACGTGACGAAATATTTGTTAAAGACCGTGGGTGAATGATGAGTAAACTGTTCTTTCATGCGAGCTCACTTGTGAGAAACCAATGCCGTGAAGTATGTATACTCTTGTCGGGTCGACTATACTCGTATCAACTGCACTATTAATCGATCTCTCGGCGAAACCTTATGAGGTGTCAAAGTTTAGTAGGCAGTTGAACGACATTGTTGTTCGACACATTAGTCGTGCTCTTTTTCCTTTTACCCAATAGAGAACCTTATGGTCTGGATCATATCAGCCAGCTCCACCATGATCACAGGTCACAGGATAACCATGTACTTTTACTGTAAGCAGAAGCCACCTACGGTTACCTACCTGCCTCTGTTTTCTAGGTATATGATAATTCATCGTTTAGCAGATATTCAATTGTGCATATATTTATGGTAGCACAGTAAGAGACGAAATTTAGTCCCCGTGATCAGGTAGAGAAAAACGGCCCAGCTTCCGCACTGCCTTTGTCAGTATTGGAACAAGCTGGACCTCGCTAGAAAACTCAATGTTAGAGGTACCGTGGTGCGACCCAGCTAGACCAGAACTCGTCATCATCAGTATTGCCTGCATCTTTTTACCTTTTGCCCCATGGTTGCGTTTATCGCCATCCGTCCATTGACGAAGCTCGTCTGTCAATACGGGAGCTCACATCATCCTTGATAGGTGATTCTAGTACCGCGCTAAGGCCGAAAAAGTGCCCTGATCGACCAACCCCCCCTCAGTATCGAAGGCAGCCCAGGCCAAGCCCCCAGCCCGGACCATCCCCCCGGCCGTCACCTGGTGCAGGGAGATTTCCATCTGTTCCAGCTGCTACAGGTTACAGTTGAAGTGTTGATTCAAGTCGCCGCATATACTGCCACGCTACCTTGGTTTGGTCTAACACTTGTATGGCTACGTGTGGCTTGAGCTGGTAGCCCCCAGGTATCTTTTTCTCCCTGACGTGACACGGAGCTGGCGGATTCACAGTGCAGTGCAGTCGGGCCTCTCCAATCTAACCTTAGATACCGGGCATCACTGCTGGGGTTACTTGCAGCACAGCGCGTCCTAGCCAGTCCACCTAGCCCGGCTACAGGCAGCTCAGGCCTGTGTACAGCGGAAGCTTCCATTGTATTACTACTTCCTCCTCTCCCGCCTCACCCTCATCCTCCTTCTCTTTCCTTCTCCTTCATCTACCTCTTCTTTCCGCCATCAGAAAGTCATTTCCTTTTAACTATCACATAATTTCTCCATTGATTCTCTGCAATATTTTCTTCGCAGAGCGTGTTACTGCCGGCGACATTTACGACGGCTGTCGGTCGCTTTGTCACCGCTGATTGCTTATCTCGACCACCGATAACAGCATCTCAGGTCGTCACCGCCCCAGACTCAGTTGTAGATTGCCTGTAAGACTCCAAATCCACCATCCACCATTTGCAACCGTTATTTCTCCCTTTTACCATTTTCTACTATTGCGGATCGGGGCACGAAGAAGATTTACTTCTGACTTTTTCTCCTATAGTAGTCGCACCGGACCATCGCGAACATGGCGTCCGCAGCGCATACCTCGAGTCTCGACCATAACATCACCGTAAAGGTGATGTTCGAGGGCGTCACCCGTCGCACCAAGATGCCCCTTCGAGATATGATCCCAGGAACTCTTGAGTCTAACGTACGTAAACGAACTGCCTCATCGCCTTCGGGCGATAAGCTAGTATAATCTGTCTCACAGCAGAATGATGCCGGTTATTTGCTTCTCCGGATAACGACTAACATAGTGTCAGATCCGCACTTTCTTGCATATTCCTGCAGATGCCGAGGTCGTATTTGAGCGATACTCAGACTCTGCGGCTTCCTTTGTTCTTCTCGAGCTAGGAAATATTCCCATTTACAAGCAGCTCTACCGCGCTGCCAAGGCAAAGTCCAAGCTCAAGATCCGCGTTACCGTAAAGGAGCAGCCCAAGACTACAGTACCCAAGCCTGTCACTGTCGAGGATGAACCCGAATCCTCCGCCTCAGCACCAGCTCCTGTCGGTCTGGATGAGCCTCCCCGAGAAATCGCGGAGACCGCAGAGAAGGCCAACCCAACTCCTACACCCGCCACCGAGGCCCCTGCGCCCACTCCAGCATCAGATGTCACGCCGCCTGAGACGACTCTTCCCGTTCGCATCAACCCTCTGTCCCGCACCTACAACGCGGCTCTCCTTAACGACGCGGCAAGATATATCGGAGAACGACATGACTTCCGCAAGGAGTTTGAGAGTCGACTTGCTAACTTGATGGACCGATCATCAATGCCACAGTATTCACCCCCAACCTTCAACCTTGCCAATGAGCAACAACAACCCTACTGTCAACCCAAGTCTTCTGTGCCACTGGCATTCCCGTGTCCCATCTTATGCCCTGCAACTGGCACTACCTTTGCCGTATCCTGCAACAGCTGCGAGAAGAACATTCCCAATGTTCACTATCATTGCTCCACCTGCGACGACGGAGACTTTGATCTCTGCCAGTCTTGCGTTGACCAAGGCATCACCTGCCATGGTCGAGACCACTGGTTGATTAAGCGATCAACCGTTGACGGGCAGCTGGTTCAGAGCACCACTGAGACGATCGCGCCCAAGCCCAAGCCCGAGGTCAAGGTCGAGACTACCATTGAGACCAAGATTGAGCCCAAGGCTCAACATGTGCCCCTACCCAAAGCTCTTTGTGAGCCGCTTCCTGCTTCTCCAGCTTTGCCTGGCATTATGCGAACCTGCAACTGCTGCGTGCAAGGTATGTATTTTAATAAACATAATCAGCAGTTCGAAGCTAATAGAATACTAGAACACCCCGAGGCTGAGTTCCTTCACTGCTGTGTGTGCGAGGACTTTGATCTCTGTCAGTCATGCTTTGCCAAGGACTCTCATGGCCACCATCCCAAGCACAGTTTCGCTCCTGCTGTTAAGGGAACCAAGATGCCTGACCACATCGAAGTCAAGATGAGCCCTGGACGTAACCACATGCACCACGCTATCTGTGACGGCTGTGACATGAACATCTTTGGCGTTCGCCACAAGTGCCTTGATTGCCCTGACTGGGACTACTGTGCCGAATGTATCAAGACTGTCAAGATCAGTCACCCTGGTCACCGATTCGTGCCGATCTACGAGTCTCTGAAGGATGTCCGCTTCCGCGCTCCAGCGGCGGTTCATACTGGCATCTGCTGTGATGGACCTCTTTGCAATGGACGCAATGCTTATCCTTCCTACCTTCGCGGTACCCGATACAAGTGTGCGATCTGCAACGATCTGGATTTCTGCGCCAACTGCGAGGCCAGCCCTGATAACAAGCACAACAAGACTCACCCCTTAATTCAGTTCAAGACTCCTGTTCGTGCCGTCAGTGTCACGAGCACTGGCGAGACACCCGAGGGTATGCGCATGCCCGAAATGGGTGATCGCCAGACCATTTCCAAGGCTACTGAGACTATGCCCGCGGTTCGCAGCAACTCTATCAACGCTGTCTGCACTATTGTTGATGTCAAGCCTTCTGAGCCTGCTCCTGCAAAGGTGACTGTCAAGACACCCGAGCCCGAGATCAAGAAGGAAGCTCCTCCCATCCCGCCTCCCAGGGCTGAACTCAAGGGTGTTTTCGTCCGTGAGACCGTCCCCGATGGCACTATCTTGCCTCCCAACCACAACTTTCAGCAGACATGGACCCTTCGTAATGAGGGCGACGAAAACTGGCCCGCTGGCTGCTCGGTCAGGTTTGTCAGTGGTGACTATATGGGGCATGTAGACTCCAACCATCCTGCTGGCATCTCAGAGCTCATGTCAGCTTCGGAATCCACCGTGTGCTATGCTCCTCTCGGTCCCGGCCAAGAGTTTCCTTTCACTGTTCTGCTCCGAACACCGGCTCGACCTGGTAAGGTCATCTCTTACTGGCGCCTGACAACCCCCAGTGGTGAGAAGTTTGGTCACCGACTGTGGTGCGACGTCAACGTCCGTGTTGTCAAGGAGGAAACTAAGGCCAAGCCCCAGCCCGAGGCCGAGGTGAAGGAGGAGGAGATCACACCTGTCGAGGAGATTAAGCAGGAAGATGAGAGCCAAGCTTCCAGCCAGATGATCTTCCCCAAGCTGGAGAAGGAGTCACCCATGGCCAGTATCCACGAGGCTGCCGTGCCTGTGCCTGTTGAGGAGCCCAAGGAGTCCGTTAACATTGATGATGAGTGGGACTACTCTGAGGAGGGTTTCATGACAGACGAGGAGTACGATATTCTGGATGCTTCTGACGAAGAGTATCTGGAGGAGCAAAAGAAGAGACTTGCCACCAAGTAGGCGCGAAACTGATTTATTGGGAACGGATATGGGGTTACGGATTTGCTGGTTTTTTTTTTCTGCGTCGGTCAAGCTTTTTGTTGATTTCCCCTCTTTACTCTGTACTATTTCCTCTTTCTTATCCTCATCTGTCGTCAACGACGACAAAATCTACGAAAAACAATGCAGCATGGCTGGGAAAGAATTACAGCCAGTCATCCACGAATTTGCCGCCATTCGAAATTGGTCCGTAGAGACCCACGCTCTTTTTGTAGCCAGTAGTCAGCAAGGAAGGAAACAATGGAACTTGATATTTTGATGTCTTTATTCATAGTGTGAAGTGAAGTGTGTGTGTGGTGTGGTGTGGTGATGGATTTCTTGTAAAGTACATGCGCGGCGTGCATGAGTAGTCACAGAGTTCGCAGTCCAAATTTTGAGGCCCGATGCTGATGCGCAATCAGCTTCTAAGAATGAGTGAAGTAGTATTCTGGAATGAGGACGTTAACGGGATAACGACTACTAATTCTAAAATCTCACAGCTCGAGAGTATGAGTACATTCGCATACAAGACATTCATCATTCTTCATGTAGGCCAAACCAAGTTCACGGTCCCTTTGTACCTTGACAGAAATCCATGATGTAGTCCAGTCACGGGGACTACTTGCCGCCAACCTCCACTGAAAAGACGCAGCATGATGTCTTTGGTTTGGTCAAAATGGAAGCTGAAGTGGTTGCAACCGGTTTTTCTTGGTGCCTGAGAATTGATGGTGAGGTACCTGGTGGCCCAGGCAAGACCTGCAAGACCTACAGGTATCTTACCTAGCAGCTTCCATAGGTCGCTGTGAGCAGTCGAGTTGGGTGGACCCATAATTATTTTTTTGAAAGAGGGTCAGCAGCAGCTCATTTAGCAGTCGTCCCCCCAGCTCAACGCACGGTCAAAACATCCATTCGTACAACTCCTCTCATATTTTCGTGACGGTTTCCCAGGGCGACCCCGGGCTTATAACCTATGCGACTGCGCTGTCATCAACGCCGCATCGCTTATCGACAAGAACAGCTTCTCTAGCTGCGTCTTGATTGCTTCTCATCAATTCTTCCCATCTGCCCTTTGTTATATTCCTTTTCTTGGTCTTCAGGTCACGTCACCTGCCTGACCTCGCGCACTCTGTCGAGTTTTTAATTAAATAAAAAAAACGCGACCTTCTGGTCTTGGCCCCCCGATCGTGGTTTATTTTCACTCCTTCCCCTTACAAACCTTTGTTTGACCTCTACATCCTTTCGTCCACTATCACGCAAAATGGTCACCTTCTCTATCCCCGGCGACAATGAGCTCGCTGAGGCCGGCAAGAGCACGCCTCGACCGCGTCCTGCGCTGCCTTTTGCGAGGCGCGGCTACGTCTCAACACCACTAAAGAGCAGCCGTCTCGGCGTTCCTCAGAGTGCGCCGTCACGGCGGATGTTGATGACTCGCGATGAACAGCCAGCAAGCAGCCTCAATAGATCAACAATCTCTACCGCCCGGAACATTTTCCGGGCCTCCACAACCGACAGTCCCTCCATGACTCCTTTCTCTCCGAGTATCCCTCAAAACACCCCGAAGAAGGTGTTCGCTCCCGGCGCCACCCCCGAGCCGAACCGTGTCTTTCGAGAGTCGACCGCGCAGGCTACCCCCCGGGGCATGGCAGCCAAGACTACTTCCAAAGATCTCTTCCATATGCGTATCGCGGATCCCGATCCTGAGCTGTCTGGAGAGGTTCTTACGAGGAAGATCCCCCAAGATTGGAACAACAAGGGCTCTATCTATGCCGACCAATTCCTCTCCCATCTATGCCCTCCCGAGTTCGATGATGAGCAGCGACGGCAATTTTTCTGCATACTTGATCTTCGACGACTGAAATACGCAGCCAACGAAATCTTCTCCAAGAAGGATTGGAAGCTCAACGTTATTAACTTCGCAAAGGAGTTTGAGAAGAGCAGGAGCATTATTCTTCTGCGATATGGTCTCTACGAGTTCCAGAACGTCAAGCCCTCAAAAGATGTTCTCAAGAGATGGCGCCGTGAACATGGTCTTCCCGAACCAGAGGAGGACAATGACGAACCTACTCCCACAAAGGTCACAGCAGCCAAGAAGCGCAAGGCGGATGATGAGGATACCGACATGAAGGACTCTTCCACCAATAGCAAGCGACGTGCTCCCGAGCGAGAGGAGGATGTTCAGGAGCAAGAAGCGCCAGCGCCAACTCCTGTCCTTGTCCCCGCATCTACCCTGGGCAAGAACAAGCGAAGGTCATCTATCGGTGATGAAGCTGATAGTCAACCATCCAAGATGCAGAAGGGCCAAGCGTCTGCTGCCAAATCCCTTTTCGAGAAGATTGCCAACAAGTCATCTACAACTCCTGTCAGCTCTCCTCTCAAGCCTTCTGCCAAGCCTTCCGACGATAATGCTGCTGCCAAACCCAACCCCTTCGCTTTCAACAAGACCAACGGATCCGGTAGCTCTCTCGCTCGCAGCATTTTCCAAAACCCGAAGCCCGCCAGCGCTGCTGGCACCTCTGGTGGCAATATCTTCGGTTACCTGTCTGACGCCAGCTCAGCCAAGAACAGTGGTGTTGATGCTGATGCCGAGAGCGAGGCTGATTCTGATGCAGAGGACGACAGCCAGGGCGATGAGCCAAGTGCGGCAGCTAGTGGCGCCGAAACTGCTTCTCAAGCTGGCAATAGTTTGTTTGGACAAAAGATTGCTCCTTCCAATGGCCTGGCTGCCGGGTCCAGTGCCCCTGGTACTAGGGAGAGCACTCCCGGCCGAAGTCTGTTTGACCGAGTCACCAAAGATACTGACGGACAACCTGTGCGTCTTGAGAATAAGGATGAGGCACAGGCACCGGTTGAGAAGTCTGTTCCCAAACTTGCTGACCAAACCTGGAACCCCAGCACTACCCCCATCAAATTTGCCCCATCTGCCCCTGCCTCGGCAGGCCAGACTACCTCTCTCTTCGGAAAAGCCACTTCGGCACCTACAAGCTCTTTGTTCGCCAACAAGCCCATTACTACTTCCAATTTGTTTGGCGCTGCTATGCCTGCCGAGAAGGCGTCAACACCCTCCTCAGACCAAGCTGACAAGACTGGAGGCGACGAATCCGACAAGGAGAACGATGAAGCGCCCAAGAAGTCCATGTTTGAGTCCAAGGCCTCAGTTGCCCAGCCAAGTTTCGGCTCCATGTTCTCCAAGCCAGCTACTGAGGCCGTCAAGGCGTCAGAACCTGCCAAGCCTGTCACCAGTTTGTTTGGAGCTAAACCTGATGATAAAGCGAGCACTCCCGCGCCGACTACCAACCTCTTTGGTACTTCAAGTAAGCCTGCTGAACCCAGCGGACCTGTGATGCAATCTTCGACACTGTTTGGAGCCAAGTCCTCTGGTGATGACAAGCCCGCTGTCACTGAAGCGCCCAAGACTTCGCTCTTTGGTGCTCCCAGTACTGCGGCGGCAAGTGGCGAGTCGACTACTGCTACATCTCTGTTTGGCGCAAAGCCCACAACTACTGCTAGCAACCTGTTCGGCAATACTTCAACACCTACTGCTACGCCTTTGTTCGGTGCTCCTAGCTCCAGCGATGCGACTGCGGCAAAGAAGGATACTTCTGCCGCAACTCCCGTGTTCAGCTTTGGTGCGGCTTCTAATGGTGCTGATAAACTGAACGGTGCTGCCAAGCCTCTGTTTAGTGCACCCCAATCTCCTAAGCCGTCGTCTGGAGCAGCTGGGCTTGATGGTAGTCCCATGAAGCAAGATGAGCCATCGCCGGCCAAGAGGGCCTTTAACGGAGGAACTGCGTCGGGCGCGTCTGCACCCATCTTCAGCTTTGGCGGCTCAACCACCCCTGCTGCTGCCCCTCCCTCATTTGGGGCTGGCGCTTCAGGCACCTCTACACCTTTGTTTGGCGGTCCTTCCACGACTCCTGCTGCTAATGACGTAGGCGCGTCTTTCGGCTCCAACTCCTCTGCCTCTGGAAGCTTCGGCTTCCAGTTTGGAGGCAACTCGGCTTCTTCTTCGTTCAACAACCCTTTCGCATCCGGTAACAACGGAGGTGACTCGGGCGCCGCCCCGCCATCGAGCGGAGGCATGTTCAATTTTGGAGCTTCTTCTACGCCTTCTGCCCCTTCCGGTGGTGCCACGCCTTTCCAATTTGGCGGACCAAGCAATACAGCGGCGCCGGCTTTTGGAGCAAACAACACCACTCCTGCTTTTGGAGGCGCATCTGGATCGTCTGGGGCACCAGGATTCAGCTTCACAGGAGCCTCACCGGCACAAAACTCGACACCGACATTTGGATCCAACCAGTCTGCTCCGGCCTTTAGCAACGGCAACCTTCAACCGCCTGCTGGTGGTTCTACCACAGGGACCAGTAAGTCTCCTTTTCCACATCGGAAAATCGCCCCACTAAAGCGACGGGTGTAGACACACCGTTTAGTCTTGGGGGAGGCTCTAGCCTGGCCACTACTCCGGCTGCCGGGACTCCGGAACCATCCACCCAGGCCGAAGGAACCGCCGGGGGCGACGACGAAGGCGAGAAGCACGAGCAGGTCAACTTGGCCGAGAACCTGGAGCAGGACGAAGATGTTATGCATGATGTACGAGCAAAGGTGTTGAAGTTTGTACCGGCTGGAGAGAAGTCGGACGACAAGAAGCCGAAGTCGCAGAGTCCATGGTCCACTCAGGGTGTGGGTGCTCTTCGATTGCTTAAGCACAAGGAGACCAATGTTGTGCGTCTTCTGTTGCGAGCGGAGCCTCGTGGGCACATCGCCATGAACAGAGCTGTCCTAGCCGATATGTCGTACAAGGCAGACAAGAAGTATGTCAAGATGACTACATCGAATGAGAAGGGAGATGGACTTGAGACATGGATGATTCAGGTCAAAACTGCGGATATGGCTAAGGAGTTTGCAGAGGCATTGGAGAAGAACAAGGTTCATAATAAGAAGTAATGCGGAAGGAAACTCGGGGATAGTATATTAGAAGCACACTGTAGCGTGCTTACGTAGAAAAGGTAAGATTCAAGGAGCAGCATTGCGGGCGTTGTCAAGCATTCGAGGTTTATACTTTTTTCTTCTTTTTCGCCGGGTGGATTTATCTTTTAGAACATGGTGGGAGGAACTCAAGCAGACAAAGATTGACTTGACGAGGTACACAAGGAATACAACAAAAGTTGCTTTTTGGCAAGATGTTTTCGGTGTTTGTCACGAGAATTGGAGTTAGCAGTGATGGGGTTTGTGGCTGGTCCTTGTGCCATGAAGTATGTACTTGTATATGTGTGACCGGGGTAGGTACGCTGAGAGAAAATGGATTCAACAATCCGAATTATGTTTGTTCAATGTTCTTTCTTACCTACCTAGATAGGTTAGTAGCTAGCTCATGAGCGAGATTTCCAGATAATTTGGAAGTTCAAGAATACTTGGGTCCATAGGTTTTGCTGCTATATACAGAAGCAAGAACCAAACAAATAGCAAAACTTAGTACCTACCCCGATATATTTTGAAGTATCTCTTTAGTGCAAGTCCCCTGCATAGATCCCCTGTCTTCCCCTGTGAGTTGTTCATACAAATTCGCTATAAGCGGAGGGTAACACTCGAGGTTGAAGATGGGAGTCCAGTCCTCATGTGAAACGCGGGGGCGGGGATCAGTTAGGCCTGGGAAGCTCAGGGCAGGTGCGGCACGCGTCGCGTCAGGTTTCCCCAAGACGATGCATGAACAAAAAAGATTTGGTTCTAAAACAACAACTTCTCAGTCCCTGATCGACCCTTGAAAATATGCCCAGGTAATTTAACTCTCTCTCTCTCTCTGCGGGAAACCAACTCAATTCCGATGCTCACGTATACTCAACAGGGAAATCATCACGATCCAGGCCGGGCAGTGCGGCAACAGCAGTCAGTCCATCCCTCCCCCGCTACCATCCTCATCAGCTACAGACCGCATCTGTCAACCTCTATAATTCCTTCACAAACTTTACTTCCGGCACTCTTATCGATCGAATATGCATACGGATAGCAGCTATGGCTAACTCTCTTCACGCTCGCAGTTGGAAGCCAATTCTGGCAGCAGCTTTGCCAGGAACATGGCATCAGCCAAGACGGAAACCTCGAAGACTTTGCGACCGAGGGCGGTGATCGAAAAGATGTATTCTACTACCAGAGCGATGACACGCGTTATATTCCCCGAGCTATCCTTATAGATCTGGAACCTAGGGTGCGCCTCCTCGATAGTGGAAATGTGGCCGAGTGCTAAGAAGCTTCTACAGGTCATCAACGGTATTCAAACAGGGCCCTACAAAAACATTTACAACCCTGAGAACTTCTATGTTGGCAAAGATGGTGTGGGTGCTGCCAACAACTGGGGTGACGGTTACCAGAGTGGTGAGGCGGTGTATGAGGACATCATGGAGATGATTGACCGGGAAGCTGATGGTAGTGACTCTCTCGAGGTAAGTAATCTTCGATTTGGGCGGTACTCGCTTACTGACTCTCGATATGTCAGGGCTTCATGATGTTGCACTCAATTGCTGGTGGAACAGGCTCTGGTCTTGGTTCGTTCCTCCTTGAGAGGCTCAATGATCGGTTCCCCAAAAAGATTATACAGACATACTCGGTCTTCCCAGACACGACGAATGCAGGCGACGTCGTCGTGCATCCTTACAACAGTATCCTGTCCATGCGCAGATTGGTCCAAAATGCCGATTCAGTCGTCGTTCTGGATAACGGTGCTCTGTCTCACATTGCTGCTGATAGATTGCATGTGCAGGAACCATCTTTTCAACAAACAAACCAACTGGTGAGTAACTACAGTCCTGTTTGATTATCAAGAAACCATTGCATGGAAGATATACTTATAGCTGGGTGGGTGAATACGATATAACTAACAATTGTTAGGTTGCTACTGTCATGTCGGCCAGTACAACAACTCTACGATACCCTGGCTACATGCACAATGATCTTGTCAGCATCCTAGCCTCTCTTATCCCGACCCCCAGATGCCATTTCCTCATGACTGCCTATACGCCGTTTACTGGTGATCAGGTTGAGCAAGCCAAGACGGTCCGCAAGACGACAGTGCTCGACGTGATGCGACGGTTGCTTCAGCCGAAGAACCGCATGGTGTCGACAGTTCCTGGCAAGAAGAGCTGTTACATCTCTATTCTCAATGTCATTCAGGGTGAAGTTGACCCAACAGATGTTCACAAGAGTCTGCTTCGTATTCGCGAGCGCCGCCTGGCTACGTTTATTCCTTGGGGACCTGCGAGTATACAAGTCGCTTTGACAAAGAGAAGTCCATATATCCCCATGAGCCATCGTGTAAGCGGTCTCATGCTTGCCAACCACACAAGCATCGCGACGGTATGCAACACCTTTCCCCTTTACAGTGATATGTTACGCACGTACTGACACATGCATGTACAGCTTTTCAAGAGAATCCTCAGACAATACGACGGCATGCGCAAGCGCAATGCTTTCATGGAAGGATACAAAAAGACAGCGCCATTCTCTGAGAATCTCAACGAATTTGACGAGGCACGGCAAGTGGTTGCGGACTTGATTGGCGAGTATGAGGCCGCTGAGGATGCAGATTATCTCAATCCAGATGCAGGGGAGAAGCCTACGTCTATAGAGACAGATCGACGAGTAGCGTAAGGGGAGGGACCTACGGAACTGTAACAGTGAGAGGTTGGAGACTGCGTTTGAGATAGTGGGGGTTGAGACGTCACGACGGGTTGGATGTTGGTTGCCATTCCTTGTAGGCGTATTAGAGTAGGGGCGTTTAGGGCGCCGGGCTCGGTTTTGGCTCGGCTTTGCAGGTATGTATATGGCTGGTCTTGTGAGATCTATCATAGTGGACAGTACATTCTCCTCCTACACATGATTGCGATTCGAGCGAATGCTTGATTGCCTTGATGATCAAATTCGATATGTCGCCAGTCGCGTGCTCGCCGCCTCGGAGTCAACTTCAACCAAGGCACTGACTTGGTACCTGAAGATAGCCTTGGTAGAAATCCCTGTAGTACTCCTCTTTAATGACAAACGGGGCGATCTGGGATCTGAATTAGTATAATTCGAGTAAGGAAATACGGTGCAGAATCTATCAGAAGCATCGTGGAACGTGCGATGATGGTATTTGTGGGGAATAACCCGGAGCTTTACGAGCGGATGAGGCTAAAGTGACGTCAGTGACGTCACAATAGCAACCCGAATCGCGATGTCGATTTCCAGTGTTTGTTTGGAGAGAAGAATTGCGAATTATGGAGAAGATGAGGTTTATGGGTATTGAGAATAGATATTAAAAAGGCCTTTGAGAAGCATCACAATCCATCATCATCATCATCATCAACAACTCTTCAACCGCATCATCACAAGACTTCTACACCACCAAAAACCACAACCTTCAACCCAGTAAGTCACCCATCATTCAAATCTAAATAAGATATAATATTCTAACATATCAACCAGCAAATCAATCAAGATGACTCAATCCAAGGACCAGAAGATTGCCGAGACTCAGGCCAACCTCCCTCTCCCCGATCAGCCCCCCACTGCCTCCGACTGGCAGTCTGCTGATGCCCGCAATGTCAACGTTGGCGCCGGCAAGGTTGAGGGCTCTGTCGGCACTGACGCCCACGCTCAGTCTGGTCTCCGTGAGCCCGCCACCAAGGGCGAGGAGGTCGACCTGAGCAATGTCGGTCGTGAGGGTGTTGAGAAGAACCAGCAATAAGTGCTGCGTTGTCTGTATGATATTGAAAGGAAGGGAACAAAATGGAAAGCGAGATTTGAGGGGGTTAATGATACCTACGTATAATCAATGAAATGAACCACAAGCATTGAACGATATGCCTCTCTTGATGCAACACTCTTGCCCCCCCCCCGCGATTTCCTAAAACAAAGTCTCCTCCCTGTTGAATGATTTGCGACTGTTTGGCCTTAATTTTTGCTTATTTGCACAGGCTGGGGAATAGCTGCAGCGTTGTTGTACTTTGTAATTTATTGGAGACCTCGCCCCTGGACCGTGATAGCGGATTCCCCAAGCTGTACTCTCGCGAAGCATACTGAACGACGCTTGGTCTATATGCCAGCGGGGTCCTCAATTCAATATACAACTAGACTGTTTGATATCTCAATCATATATGTTGGGTCAATCTCTGGTCAAGCAAGAGTCTAAGGACCGAGACACAATCCCTAATATCTCTCGACATAACCACCCATGACCTTCTGTTTATGTCTGCTTTGGCTGCACTGCTACCTGGTACTTTCACTTCGTATGCAATACACACACGAAGCAGTGCTTTGATAGGTGACAGGATGCTTGCCCCTGTCAGTGACCCTAATTACAGCATCCGTTTGCATGTATTCAGGAAACTTGTGCAGTTGCTACCAAGGATCATACAAAGAAATCCTTACTAGCTCGATGCTCACCCTCCTGCGTACATAGTCTAATAGTACAGTTATAGGAAACGAAGCTACCTTCAGGTACCGATACGAGTCCAGTACAATGTACATGAAACAAATTCACAAGTGTACGGTCACCAGAAGTAGGAAATAGAGTAATATGTAACCCTACGCTCGTGGCCGATCCACTTACCCTGTATCTTGTCAAATCGAATCAACTGTCAACGCTCAACCAACCGAACCAAACCCCTTACATGGAATTCAAAACAAACATAAACTGAACAAACAAGGGGCTTGTGATGCCAATACAACTGCCTCTTGTTAATGCCATTATCTGTGCCAACGACTCATATTTAGCCGGCTCCAACATGTCATGTTCAAGACCAAGTATACCAACACACCCAGTCATGAGGGGAGGGAGGGATTTCTGGGACCTGTGCTGTGCCGCATGCAAGATTCCTCTAATGCTGCCTAGGAGATCAGAGATACAGGTGAAATCTCACGCCCATCTCTATCTTATAGGGTAGAGTAACATCGTAAGATGACAGATTTGACAATCACGATTCAATAAGTGGAGCTAGATGGAAAAGGAGGGAAAGTAAGAAAAGGATATGCCAGTGAGATATGATATGACATGATATGATCTGACATTATTTGTATCACCAACAAACCTGTAAAGTTTTTCCTTTCAACTTTGTAGAGCCAACATGTACTGTTTCGGGTCAAGACGTGCTCGAGTACACAGTGAACTGTTTAATAGCGACACCAGAACTATATCATGACTCGCATTACAAAACACCAGGATCGCTTGGGTGCACGTCAAGGCGATTAGTTAAGCCAGATCAAGGATGCAGAATCTCAACGGGGAGGCATTCCACTGCCCCATGGTCAGTTTCTGTAATCAAAATTGGTAGCTAACAGTCAATTTGTGATAAAAATCCACCCTGGGTTTGTCTTTGCCTCAACTTGTTTCGCAGCCAAGAACGCATCTGCGTAATTAATTGCAGGGCAGATATGGCACTCAGCTCGCAAACCATCACCAATACAGTATAGTGCTGCTCCATAAAGCGGCTGGCGTTCGCCCTAACATCAACTCCAAGCTATTGGACCAGTACGCTTTGATAGCCCCGATGCTGCACAGGCAGACAGGCAATGGGGGCGTGCTTCTACCTTCCTTCTCGGAGCAGAGTCAGGAACTCAGGAACTCACCCGGCATGACTGCTAACTAAACCAGAGGACCCCGGATCGATCACGGAGCCGCTGTCTCATGTTCCCACATCATTTCTTCTTGGTCCGGCTAACGAGCCTTCTAGCGCTGAGACTGACTCCGTTTCCTGGCAGTAAGGCCAGCGGTGAGCAACATCTACAGATGCTCCAGCCCTTGTCGGTAAACCACCTGATGGGGACCTGAGATAGTGCACGAGTCTTGGGACACTGGCCGAACTCGTCGTTGAGCTGGAACTAACCAACCACGGTATTTCAGACCTAATGATCTACCAACTACCCGAGAAAATTGATTTCAGGGTCCTGGGGGTTTGATCTTATCGACGCCATGGTCAGTGCCAAACCCCAGCTTGTAAGCCGGATCGTCAATAGCTCTAGGTGATCTGTTCTAACACAGCACCATCTTGTTAGACGGGCCCCAGTCCTTAAGGGTTCTTGCACAGGGCAGAAGCTGTACCGGCTGAGATCAAAGCTGCATGAAGTGAGTAGTCTGTCCGTAATCCAATTCTGGCACGAACCCTGGAGACGCAAACTTCAGCTTCACCCCCTAAACATAGATCCAGCATGGCTACAATACCATACTCTAGAACAACCATGCATATACACGGTACTATGGCAACTCCACAGGTGTCACATGCCATAGTCAGATAGACAATCGACCACATCTCCATGTCGGTCAATAATGACCAAATCAGGGTCCAACATGACCCACGATATCGGACATTGAATGCGTTGTCAGGCGAGACCCATATGACCCTTGAGAGGACCGTCTTGACCTTCTTTGAGACCCTACCAGACGCTCCACGGTCGACTAAAGGCCAAAGACGAAGTGCTGGCAAGGCGAGTCATCATTTGAATCGGCCCACCGCAAGTTTGGCAGGCATGCGCCAAAAAAAAAAGAGGTCTACTTACCTTGCCACATCTCTACAGTGGATAAGAGAAAGGAGTGAACCGCGACCAAACCACGTTCAGCTCCGCACACTCGTGCAACATCCGGAACGATTTGCCTACGCAATGTACGTGGATGAACTTTGACTGCGAGAGGACACCTACGAGCTGATCAAAATGCGACTAGAAATCAACTCTACCGGCATCCGAGTGAGATATTCGACAGAAATCAAAAACAACTGCCGTGTTGAGGAGGGTGACAAAAAGAGAGACAACAAATTGGGGGCTCTAGCTTGTCAAGATCGCCGCTTGGACACCTTCTCGAATACTGATTTGGTGGGGGCTTCAATGCGTAGCCCGACTTGACTCATGATCATGCTTAAAATGTAGATAGACCCCTAAAGCCCTGTCCAGTGTTAGTTTTGGTAGGTAAGCTCGCATGACTTTCGTAGAATGCTTGTGCATGGGTGTGCAACATGTCGTCCTCCTGACTTTCTCATTCATGCTGTAGCGATTGCCTTGTTGATGCATCAAGACTGTGCCTATTATGAAACGGATGCCAATGTTAGCAACAGAGGAGAAATGACTTACCATCCCAGTTAGTAAGAAGGTTGTACATAGTACAGATATATCACCCTCACCTGGACCTTTCGGCACCAAGGCTTGCTTGCCATGTATGTGGATTAACGAGTCGCGCTTTGGCTGGGAAGCAGGGGTCTGGGAAGCGCCAGCTTCCAGGCCCCCGCCCTGGTATGGGGGATGAGATGAGATGCGATACGATACGATACGATACGATGCGATGCGATGCGATGCGATGCGATGCGATTCGGTGCGCTGTCGGCCCATAACATGAGATGGGATACACCGTAAGGACAGTCAGAACACAGTTGAAGACTTTTCATTCGACCGGCAGCGGCTTGTTCAAAATTCCCGCCGAGGCTCCATGCCGATTTTCAGTGCGTAGCTGCGTAGTCATAATCGATAGTTGTATGACTGGTTTTCCATCATTACCCGTGCAGAAAGCACTAAGAAGATCGGGTAGCAAGCGAACAAGCTTCAATCACATCGTATGATGAATCACGCCAGTCTAGATCAAAGAAGGGGCAAACAAGCCTCAATTGACCCAAAACGGGCAAGTCATTTGTGAGCTTGGTTAAGCTTGTCGTCTTAGCCAAAGCTGGCAAGGCTGAGACGACGACTCGGTATCAGAAGAAGGATATGGGATATCTCGTCTCGCATCCGCGGGAGTGGTCGTCGACTAAGTCAGTAGGCCAGTCCTCAGCACAAGAACATCAAAATCATCCGCTAACAACAGCACTGAGAGTTCTGGACTTCTGGTGCGGAATTTGGTCCGAAGCCATTGACGCCAAACGTAAATGTAGAGCCGCCAAAAGGCCTAAGCGATGCCTGCTGTCAGGTGTCTTCCTCAGTGGCGCACCCTAAGAACTCAGTAGAGTCACTGCCAGCTCGGTTGGCAAGCCCTCGGGTTATTCAACGGAAGTGGCGTTTGCTGGAGGTTTCTTTCGCATAGGCCTTTGGGTTGACCACGAATCCGGGATAGAATCGTCGAGTGACGGATAAGTACTTATGCGATTGATATGTTTCTGCGATTAGTCTTATCACAGTTATCTAAGATCCAGCGAGGCTGACGGCCAAATTGATCAATGTCCTCATTGTTACTGGCTCGGGGGCCGGGAGGAACAAAAAAAGATGCTTACTGTAAATACTATACCGGCCTACAACACATTCTTCCATATCAGGCGACGCGGTAGTACCAACCTTGAAGAAAACAATCGTCAACATTGATGGAGTCGCTATCTGACCCAGTATTGTTTTCACCAATCAGAAGAGGCGGACTGTCTGGCCGAACCATGTCGAGGTTGTCAGCATTACCGATTCACTACAGCTGATAACTTACCTATCACCCAAGATTTGTAGTTTCACAGCGGAGCGTAACTGCGGTTCACGCACAGGTAGAAGGAGGCAATTACAGTAAGACGTTTAAGCCGTGCAGTTGTTTGTGCTTGTGGTCAAATTGGTTCTAATAGTGCTGGCGGTTAAGGCGCAATGGATGCAGACTTGCCACAGCAGTGGGTGAGGTTGGTGCACACTATTAGTCTGGTTGCAGGTTCGACGTTTACCAAGACAGGAAGCTCAGTATATTCCAAGGGTCTTGCTGCATGTTTGACACGCACGCTGGGCTAATGGCAGCAGCACTTCGATCGATCCATCCGCCTGTGGGCCCGATACAAGATTTGGCTCACTAGCGCACTCTATCTCCCCAAAGTCAAATCAAGTCACAAAGCATAGCGTCGGTGAACGAAATGAATGCAGGATGTGTCCGTGTTGTTGTCTACTCAAAGTGGCAGTAGTATTCGCGAAAAGAGCGTTGGCGTTGTTATCGACTCCATCCCGACCAGGACGTGAAAAAGGGGTGTATTGCTGAAAGCGGTGTGGTGTGTTCGCGGGACGGGCAGGATCTCACTAGTGCACGGCGCCCTGGGATCAGACGATCGTGCTGTCGAGCCTGCCCCACATCTAGCCAGATCCCAGGGTTCCCGCCATTCCGTCCTGGTGTTGATGGACAAATGGATCCTTGTCCTTGTTTCTTCTGACCTGTTCAATAAGAGTTGCTGCCCCTGGGTCTGCCTTCCTGTCTTCATGTCAGATGCTCAGTCGCTATTTCCCCCCCGAGGCTAAACGCGTTCATGCCTGCAAGATGCGTCGATGTACATACACATCCTTTCATCAGTGGCAAACTGGTCACGAATTGTTTTGTGACAACTGAGTGTTCAATATGATGAGTTGTAAATGAGCCTTGACCGAGCGGGGACCTAGCACTCAGAAGAGTAAGCCCTCACCGACCGCTTCTGGCGCAACCCACACTTGACATGAGAAACTGCATAGACTGCCTACGATAGGACTTGCACGTTGAAGTTGTCAGTGCAGTAGGCATGTGTGTACTGTACGTTGGTAGTGTCCCGGGGTCATGCCAGGTCATTGGATTGTCCAAGCTGTACAAAGTGAACTCAAGAACAACAAATCGATCTAATGTTAAACGTACGGTACTCCGTAAGTTGTCCGAGGAGGTATAGCCACGTCATTGTACTGTGACCCCGATGGGCTGGGGTTGTGGGTTCGCTGAAATGCTGAAATGCTGACCTTGCTTCGGGGCCGTATTACTGTGTTGCTTCCTGCGCGGGTCTTCTTATGCTCAAAAGTGCTCGCAATGGGACGATAAAAACGACTACGAGTTCGAATTGACAGCCCGCTTACCAACCGTGATAGCATGCGCGGCCACAGCTACTGCGAGGTTTCAGTTTGTAAGGATGTTACGTCTTGTGACAAGACCTCGGCAGTTGATGCCCTCGAAGGGACGAAGAGCAAAAAACCCGCCTGTTTGTATGTACCGTCACACTGGGGATCGTGCGCTTGAACCATGAAGGCCTCATATTCTCGCTCCCAACACGGAGTGCCTATCCAAACAAGGATGTGGCCAATAGCCCCCTTTGATGTAGTATCTCAGATCGAGTCTGGGGTTTGCAACATGGTGCAGGAGAAGAAACGATTACCATATGACTCGATATGTGTTGTTGTTGCTGCTAAGCTTGTCGGTCTCTGCAGAAACAGATGAGACGAATAAGATGTCGAGAACAATAAACTTGCATCCAGCTGAGTCTTGACAAGCATTGTTTATGTGTTGCTTTTTCGAGCGTTGTGCATTATCGAGACCGTTGAATCGAAAAGCTGCAGGGCAGACACATTTGGACCATGGGGTCGGGCGTGTGCGGTCGACATCCATGGTCGGGATGTGCCGTTAACCAAGCACTAGTGGGGGTGTCATTGGCCATCTTTGCGTTAATTATGTACGGTAGATAGGTGGCCGCCGACTGGATCTCACCAACACCCGTTACATTTTAGGCTCACTTGGTGACAAACTGTGAAAGATATGCATCGGAGCGCGTATGTGGGTAGACTCTCGGCAAATATTACGCGAGAGCCTGTCTTGAAGATATCTGCCAGAGCAACCACGGAATGAGGACCGATCACTGTGTTGAAGTACTGTATTGTGTCTGTAGGATTAGATAGTAGGAGAGTGCCGGGATGATGTCGCATTAGCGTTTTTTTTTTTTTGTGTTAAGGAATCATGATGAATGAAAGATCGATTTGTGAAGATCCAAAGAAGGCCGGCAGGCCGTGTAAAGACTGGGGCAAAGCTGGTGAAGCCGGGGGTTGAAACCATCAAACAGGGTGACAGCGCTTGCATGAGATCCATCGGTGATGAATCTCCAAAATGACATTTTGGGTAGCCATGCCGGCAACCAGTTTTATGGTTTCCGATATTCGTGACGATCAGCGGTGGTTGAGCTGGCGCAGAAGTAAGGCCAACCAGGGGGCCATATTATTCGAACATTATGACCAAGCAGGGAACTGTTGCCTCCGAGTCCGAGTCCAAGTCCACTGGTGATTGTCGCATGCATCTTAACAGGCAGCTATCAGTATTAGCAAATCATCCGATGATCTGCACATCGTAAAGGTGTCTGGTGTCGTAAGAATTTTCCGAACACGATTCGCCAAGGGGTTTGAAATGGTGTTTGAGGAGGGTTATTTAGAAGTGATGTGATGGAAGAAGGTCCAACGAGGTCAGCCCTCTTTTCCCTGACATCACTTTCAAGCAATGTGTTAGTAGTTAATAAGTTAGTAGATACTAAGGCAGGCACGCGAACACTTCGCTTAGGATCCACCGTCGATAATTGGCTCAATTCGGAGTTTCTTTTCTCTTTGCCTGTTTTACTTCTTCTTGCGGCATAGACTTTCTATTGAGAATACTTAGGTAGGCAGGCAGAGGCGGATACTATGTAAGATGAAGCTGTTCGAACTGACAGGGTACTAATAGCGAAAAAGACATGGAAACCCCAGCCTGTGATTGCCCCAGTTTTCTAATCAAGATCCACCAAAATATGAGGGTCAAGAGCAACCTTCGTGACCACCTGCCTCTGCCGCTCTACCTGCCAGTCTAGAGAACTGCTACATTCCTCCCTACTATGGAAGGTAAACAGTCTGGGATTTATTGCTGTATCAAGCGCGAAGCATCAAGGCATATGAATGGCATGTTGACCGAGGAAAATGTTGAATAGATCTCGAGTATCATATCCGCAAAGCTTGTGTACCAGTAAATTAGAGGTACGTACTTCCTTGAGAGAGTAAGAATGCACTCATTAGTATCCGTACCTAAGTACGAGCAGAGTAACTTTCGTAGATCTGTATTTCCAGGGGTTTATTTAGGAGCGCAACCTTGTTACAGTTGAATTTACCGATATGGTCAACGGCCAAGCATACCTACCTATGTACAGGGCTCAACTTTACGCGGCCAGCACGACACAACACAACACAGTACAGCACAGCGCAGAAAAGGAAAGGAAAGGAAAGGCTACTAGTAGGTAGGTAGTATCGTGTGTCGTTTTTATCGTCTCGTGCATTACTTTTAAACGACTTTGCTTGTCCCGTCTTTTGCTAGCCCGTCTCCACATCCAAGCAATATTCACCTGAACGGCGACTTCGAATGTCCATGCTTTCTTCACTGCGTCAGAACATTCTTTTTTAAAAGATGGAAACTAGATATCTCCATTGCGTATGCTTTTCTTATCAAGGGATATCGCCAGTCGGCAGGATCCAAGCGCAGTTCGTCCGCCCTGCATTCAACGTTCACCACGTGTTCCATTTTTTGTACAGTTCAGTTCAGTACAGTCTAGTGCAGTACCTTAATACCTAGGTTAGTAGATACTGAGGTATGGTTGGTAGCTCTTGGATATGCTCAGGCATTCGACTCAACTTTGCTCGTAGGCTCGTTCTCTGAGGCCCCCCATTGAACGACAGTGTATATCCACATCACAAGCGAAACGCATCACCATTGGATACCAGCGGTTGATAAAACGCTCCGGAAAATAACAGAAATCCTTCAAACCGAACAGAGACCAAAATGGCTCCAGTACGATAGGTAACCTAAATGGTAGCTTGCAGGGAACGATGCAACATGGTGGGAGTCATCCATTCGATCTAGTTTTTTTTGGTGTCAGACTTGCGGGCGGACCTGGAAACGACGGGAAATAGATCAATGCTGGTCGGTAGGGATAAAGGATAACATCGGTCGATACGATATAGTACTTTGGGGTATTGTGGATCGAAGTACCTGGATCTTGCAGCGCGGCCCAGGCCATGACCGACATGTGTGTAACCTGTAGGGAAGAAGCCAGCTGAGACGGGCGCATCTGATCTGTCTGATGCAGTGTGCGGAAACCCGCCCGTCTCTTCACTCCATATGCCATCATCATTGGAGCAAGGCGCGGGCTGTACACTGCGAGTCTCAAAGCTATCGTTCTTGTCGTTGACGCTGATGAAACCCCAATCCCTGATGGGAGACTGCACCACCGCTTAGAATCGCGGATATGTAGGGATCCACGAATGTCTGATGAGTTGGCCGTGTAACCATGAAGCTGATATGCAAATATCTCACCCAACTTGATCAGTCGGGCACCCCCTTTCCTTTATTCACTGCACCTCACACGTTCATTACATTACATTACATTACATCTATGCTGACGATGCAATACGGTTCGGATACAGTCCAGTCCAGTCCAGGCCAGTTCAGTACGATGCGACGCAAGCAATTGCACAACTGAGGCAACGAGCCGGGAGGCGTTGTCGGGGAGGCTGAGTGACTTGACTCCTCCCTGGCTACCTATGTATTGTACTGTACCATCGATAAGTCAAGTACCGTGTAATAAGTTTCATAGTGCGATCGATATCAGGCCACTTCGCAAGCCCTCGTCGCAATCAAAGGATGCTCTAGTTTCTGGTCTGGCACGCCCTGACCCTAAGATCGTTTAGTCCGGGCCATTAAAGCCTAACCGGATGGTCTCAGGCCCAGTGTGTGTGATGGGCTTGCCCGAGGAAGGCTTAGTTTTGGCAAGAGGCACACGATTTGAGACTGATGGTGGGCGAGGGCTCACTGTTAATGGTTCCGGTTGGTCTCTCGCTCCAGCCGTGCGCTACGCCGCATCGTGGGGATCTCATGATCGTGTCCGCTGGGATTCTGTCCTCCAGCGTTCGAGATCTGACCCCTGACGACATTGGACGTTTCTGCCGTCTGTGTCACAGCACCTTTCAGCGTCCATGTACGGTAATCGGGCCTAGTAAGCCCTGCGCCAATAAACAACGGGCAGTTGCTTGACATTTAGCATTGGCAATTGGCTGACCACCCCCATCATGTACTGTAGCATCCTCAATCCTAGTCGCTCAATCGACGATTTAACATCTCCAACGTTAGATCCCGACCGTTGGAACTTTTTTCTTTTATCGAAGCGAAGGAGGGTTGTGTAACTGCATTTGGGATGGTTTGAGTTGGGTCAGGCTGGGCTGGGCCAGGCTGTGTCGACAGGTTTCTAATTATTGAAAAATTTCCAAGGTCCAAACGTTCTGTCTTTTAATAGGTAAAGTTACAGGGCGACAGAGGGGTCTCTTTTGCCTGGATCGATGGGTTGGATGGCGAGAAGTCCCTTGTTTCCACTCGTATCTTCCGGGCATCTATTCCCGAACCTGACTCGATATTAAACAGGGGTTGTCGATAGTCTTGCCCTTGTTACTTGAACAAAAACAAACCGAATCAGTCATGGACTTGCGAGGTGCAGAACCGAACGACGACATGGTAGATCAGATTGATGATTGAAAAAGAAAATGCATAAATCAATGTTGAATGAATACCTGCGGGGTGATTATGCAACTGCTTAAACAAGGAGACAACTGCTGATGACAGCTTCGTACACTACAGACAACACAGCATAGCGGAAGTACAAGGTCATCATTCGTCACATCACATGAGAGGATTCTTCACGTCTAGCCCCATGTGCATACATGTCTCCTCTCTACCAGTCGTTTTGGACCGATGCAACAGCTCAATCAAGCCGAGTAATTCTCGTATGCGCACAAGATCAGGCCAAACTCATGCGGCTGGCAAGCAAAATGAATGTCAAGATCCAATGTTTGTCATTTAGATCGTCCATCTCCGACCCGAATCCGATTTCGAGGAAATCTCTCTTATTCTATTCGCTGTATCTGGGGCTCATATATACCTATGCATTGTGAGTTTAGTATCGGGGATATATGTACGTACATTAGGCGAAGAGCACACATGTGAACAAGCAGTATTTGCACATCAGAGGCCACTTTTTGACAGATGAGGAACTGTACAAACACTACTTGACAAGGTTCTTTTGCTTTTTTCTTTTTTGTATCCTGGTAAAGACCAAGCTGGCTTCACGACGTGGTGTGGAAAACGTATGACTTGCAGCCTCGATCAGCACATGGAAAAAAAAATCTGCCGAATCTGAAGAGCAAATGCCGGCTCAAGGTACAGAGATAACTACCACGACAAAAGCAACTAACTAACTCAGCAAGCCTAGAAGGGAAAGAAGAGAACAGTAGGAGAGAAAGAAGAAAAAATAATCTCAGATCTCCCTGCAGGGAACCTCGCTTACATGGCGCCTCTCGATTCCTGCTAGGTGCGGAGTGTTTAATGTTGATGGGCCACGAAGCTAAACCAGATGGGACATTTTAGGACCTGGCTGCCGTCTGAATGGAAGCAACTGGGGCTTCCACCGGTACTGTACGGCAAAGTAAATAAGTGGAGTGCCTACCTACTACCTACAGTACTAACTTACTCAGGTCACTAAATGCTCTATTCCTACTGGATCAGGCCTTGTGGACACTAGAAGCATGCTAAATCTTTCCATTCATCCGTCAGCCCGGTCCAGGTCCAAGTCCAAGACAGATTTTTGTTCTCTTATGTGCTCTATTTAGCATTGAAGGTTTCGTTTGCGAATTCCAAGTCGAGCTCTATTTACCATAATCCTTATCCCTGAAAGGAAATCAATCAGCTTTTGATCGGGTAGAAACGTGATTGTTACGTACTTGCACAAGCACAAGGACGATTGCATTGGCAGAATTCTCCGACTTGTGTCAGCCCCCGAAATTGAGCAACGTAACGCTGTGTGTCACTACTTTCCACAGAAGGAGACGAACGGGATACAGTATCTCAACTAATATCTCCTAATCCAGTCCAGTCCAGTCCAGTCCAGTCCATGTCTCACTAAGGCGCAATGATGGGTAGACAAAGGAAATCATAACCAAATACGGGTTTACCGGTAGATTTCGATATCACCAAATATTCAACGACGATGCACCCGAGAGCCTATAGGAATAGACATAGTCAAGATCGATAGGTAATCAGTTCGAAAGCAAAGAAAACTCCTCTGGCACTGCATGGTCATACAACATCAAGTTGCACAGCATGGCCGTTTTCGCCAGGGTTGAAGGCAAGAACTGCCCAGCAAGGGAGAAGCCTTCATCAAAAACACGGAGCCCTGATCCTTGTCAGCTAAGTTCATGTCATGACTTGACATGTCCCTCAACAACGGCACAGCCGATGGATTTCCCAAGCGACTGGAAACAGTAATTAATATCTTCAAACGAGATTCAAACAGAATGCCAGATGAAGGAGACCCAGCTAACTACCAGGGAGACCCATGCCACTGTGAGAACCATCTGCTCTTCCATGTGACGCATGCATACGATCCCCAAAAAGACAAAGACCCTGGCGGACAAGATTACATCGAAAAACCTATCCACGTCTAGAAAATGCCGGTGCACCAACCAGGGCTTCTAGCGTAAAACTCGAAGAGCTATTTGACACCCTATCCATGTTATTCTGAGACATGCACGTAGTAATTAATTTACTGATAATGCGAACCGCTCATCCTTATGCTGATCGTGCTATGGTAATGTCCCGATTACGAGATGAACTGGACCAGAACAGGAGAAACACGTCGAAATGGGATCGTCGCCTATCGCAGTAAGATATGAAATATATGTGTAAAGAGTAGTCAAGGATTTACAGGCCCTTGCCTCTCTCATACATCATTCTGGAAGGCCAGAAAGGAATAAAAAGCTTTGTTTATGACGGAAATTGGGCGATTGCGCACTAGGATGATGCTGGGGATGCCAAATCAATCGGGCCATCGGGATAATATCATATTGTACTTGCACAGTAACGTCTGCCATAAGCATACCGTGTACTGCTTCCCTTCAATACATGGGCCGAAGAGGTCGGCATTATTGTCAGCGTGGTTTTCGCCATGTCAAAGTCCACGGGAGGAAGGTCGATGGAAGTCATCACCAGATCATTGGCTCACAGCTCAAGCAATAGCCTATGAACATTTGCTTTGGCTTGGCTTGTTTCGCTGGTGAGGAATCCATGTCTTGTCATGGAACATCCCTGGCTGGTCAAAAACCATCTACGATTCACCATCGGCTAAAACAACCCAGACCAAGGTAGCCAAACAACCAACTGTCTTTACTCAACATACATTAGGCCATTCGAAGGACATATAACCTACTGGAACCCGTATAGACGCTACATGTGTTATCTACATGGGCATTTTCATCCCATCTCATCTCATTCTTGGCTCGTCAGTACGAGTAGACAAGTAGAGTGGCGAACTTGTGCACCACACACGTCCATGGCAGCGCACTAAGCAAGGGCGTGTCTGATCTCGAGAGATTAGGTCCGCGGGTCATCTCTGCACTGCTAGCGATGTGAATGGACAACCCGCCAGCGCGGCGCCAGTCGACGATTTCGCGTGGTGGCGGATGAACCATCCCTGCGGGAAGGGAGCCGCGGGGGACCGTTCGAATTGGGTTTCTTACACAGGGACCTGCGGGCCACACGTGCTGAAGCTCAAATAAAGTGTCGAGTGGCAGGCAGCTCCAGAAAGCTAAGCACTTTGTGGTAAGATAAATGGCTGTCTGTACCCTCGCAGTCAGGTGGGCTTGTAACTTCTTGTAGCCTGGTCCTTGCCCACTGACGTACCTGGCTGCGGTGCCGCCCATCCATCGGGACCGACCCAATCTGCATCTAGAAAGCAGCCCATCTCTCCTAAAACTCTTTGTTCGTCGCTGTGGCTCACAATAGGCAGGCCATTTGTGGTCGAGATGTTTATCCTGATGACCGCGGGTTTCAACGTAATATGTGTCGGATCCTGATTTCTGGTGCTTCATTAGCTCGAACCTTGAGAATTTCTATTCCCACCTCTTTTCACGACAATCTCATTCATCTCCCATGTGAGTCGTCATAAGTAATGTTTCCCGTCTTTTTGCCCCTATTCGCCTTACTATGTAAGCTAACATGCACCCTCTGTTCAATTACAGGGGACCAGCTAGACAAGCGATGCAACTGCACTGTACAATACCTATAGTCGACAGGGGACCTGACCTTACCGAATCGAAATGTGACCTGTCAATGAGTGGCCACTTTGCTACCCAAATTGTTCATGTCCAACACCAGTGAGAAGTGCTGCAACATGAACATCCCAAACGAACGATGTTTTCATCAGGATATTGAACCCTATTCCACCTAGTCCTAACCGCAACGTCAGTATTGAAACTCACAAACCACCCATCCACTGTGATACGCTTACCACCGCGTATCACTATGCACTTGTGTGCTTGCCAGCAACAACAACAACAACAACGGAACCGAGTTGAGGTGGCTTGTGCCCTTGCGGCAGCATTAGAAAAACCCGCCCCGTTCACCAGTCAAGCATCGGGGGGTGGTTCAGGGGTGCCTTCCGGTACGTACTGCTTGTTAACCACTCAAGCCAGACCGCTGCTGACCCCATGGAGCAGGCCCCCCCAGAAGTCGTACCATTTTGCAGAAGTTGAGATTGGAGATCTCCAAAGCCTAGCCGCTACTGAGCCAGACCATCGTCATGCCCCAGCCATTGGTGCAGAACATGACAAGGTCGGTGTTTGAAGCAACGGCATTGAAGAGTGCATCATTGTCTCGCTTTTTCTCCGGCTTCTCTTCCTCTAGTCTTTCTCTAGCACCAGAATCCCTAGGGAGGAATGTTAGGGTAACGGACTGCGGATACGCACCAAGTTCCAAGGCATGTTTTCACGCTGATGACGAACATGAAGAGATGCGCATCCCCCAAGATCTTGCTTGCCAGAGATGAGATGCCACAGCCCTAGAGCAACATGGGGTTTTCAGTCTTTTCCCCTGGTCAACTTCAAGGCCACTCATCCTTGTTTGCTCTCAGATGGCCCACCCATCCATGATCGATTTTCTTCGGATCCCTACCGTCCCCCGTCTCCACATATACCGTCCTGTCGTCGTGTCCCTTAGCCAGTGGGAGCGAACCTTGAAATCCTTGTAGCACGGGCGGTATCTCTATCCGTGACCGTTTCCCCCAGGCGTCGCGACCTAACGCCGTACGGACGGGATCAAGAATACTTGGCTGGTTGACTTGTCTGTGACATGGGATGTCTCGTAAAGATTATCGTTTTTGGGGCAAGATTACCAGTATTCGATCCTTCAAGCAGTTGTTTATCGGAAGGCTTTGTGTATTCGAGGGTAAAAAGGCATCGGTTAATTCATATGGAATACTGCTGACTCGGGAAACGTATAGTCGCGTTAGACTGGCTTATTTCGATGGATCACTGACAAACAACCGCGTCGCTGGTTCTGCTTGTACTGGACGATCCTTTTATTAGTGTCCACGCTGGATGCTGCGCTTTTTTAACATACGCTTGCTTTGCTTCGACAGGTGTTCGAACAAAAAGTTGTTGGAGAGGACAGCCTACTTACCAGCATGACCACAGGCAATTGAAAGCTGATTGTAGGTTGTAGCTTGCTTGTCTGCCTACTACAATATCTCGATAGCATGTAGGCATGTACATATATCAATTAATGTACCTAGTAAGAAGACGACTAATCGAGGCGTTCATCTCACATCTGTTCCTCGTAGCGCAATGCACTGTAACTCAGTTGGTGATTTTTAGGTGGTTGTACTCCTTGGGTTGCTTCTGTCACATCACAGTTCCTTCCGTGCCTCGCCTTGCTTTGCCTCGCCCACTAGGTAGGCCTGCCTCACAGCTTGTAACTGCGCAATATTCCTTCCTCTTTCCGCTGCCCTTCTCTTCCGTTCTCTCCCTCCCAACTCCTTCTAACTGTCTTTCTCGCACCTCCACATTTCCGCAGCAAGAAAGAGATAGCCGACTGCTTTCCCCTGACCTCGATCTTCGAATCTCTCTTTCTCACCTTTCAACCTTTTTATCCACCTTTGGTCGACTTGTCCCGTACCTACTTTTCAGTGCCCCCCCCGCGCTGACTCAAGCGCCTGCAGAGACACCGCCGTCCGCAGCAGCAGCAGGATTTGTCCTTGCCCGCCATTCTAGTGGTCGCGCTGCCCGGCTCCGTGTCTGTGTGCAATACGTTATTATTGCACTATTCCTTGCTGGTCAACCCATCCCAGTCTAGTCCTCACTCGACCAGAATTTTGCGCAACTTGTGAGAGAGCAAAGAGAGAGAAGGGGAAGGGAAACCGATAGGTGATCACCAAAAGTCAATTCGAAATCCCGACATCGTCAATCAATAACAGCGCCAGCACTCGAGTCATCGTCGGTAAAGGCTCTGGTCAACCGACCTTTCTACGTTCCGACCCCTAGCTTCGCGCCGCGCGCGCCAGGTGTTGTCCACGACGTGTCGAGCAAATCCCTCCACCACCCACGGCATCGTCTATCTCAGGATTTCCAGCAGTCACATTTCTTAGCTTCGACTCTGCTGCCAATAGGTGCAATCCAGTGCCGTGATTTCTGAGCTCCACCCGCCCGATTCTTTCGTTGGCTGCTCTGAGCTGTCTTGGGCTAACCTACGTGCTACGTCCCCAGACCCCGGGCATTGGACCAATTCCGCGGCAGTCGCTCGCCTGTTGAGTTTGCGCTACTCTTTACACCTGCCTTGTGTCCCAAAAGACGAGCATCAACAATTGATCGATCAACCAAACTGGCTCATTCATCTCGAGAGTTCTTGGTATTTGGCGCTCTGTCAGCAGCCAGCCTTCGAATAACCCAACCCAAGGAAGCCCCAGTCTTGCGGCCCCTGTGTGCCCGCCAGAACAAATCCAATCCCGACCAGGACAGGACCTAAGTAGGCGGAACCCCCTGCTACTGTCCCGCTCAGCGCCACCACGAGGGACCTTGTCGCTTGTCCATCGCACGCCAGATCTACCCACCCCCCTGACCTGGTCTGGTCTGGTATTATTTGTTTCTTTTCTTCTTCGCTACTGTTCATTTCGCCTCATCGGTCCCCCCTCCCCGTTTTGACACCCCATTGCCAATCCTCACCTGAGCCCATTGTCACATCTCTTATCCTAGTCCCGTGTCGACCCCATTCCTGGCTTTGTTTTTTACTTCCCCTAGCACCAGGAGCTGGTTCTTTACCACCCCCCTCCCCGTTATTCCGTGCTACTGTTTTTCTTTCGCCCATCAAACCACACCCCAGCCGGATCTAGCCAGGTCAGATGCATCTACGGCCTTAAAACTGTCCCAAGTCATTGTTACTAATTACCAGATCCGCTATGGAAGCGGCTGACTCTGGAGCCAGGCAAAGGTCCGTTTGAATCCCAACTTCAATATTCATATTTCTGTCTGCCCCTCCCATATCAACTAACACCTTTTTTACTCTTACAGCCGTCACTCTGCTACCAATTCAGAACATCAACTCCACCATCCATCACAACCCGATCAGCCATATCCAGATCATCGTCGTCATCACTCCTACTCGCGGGATATTCTCGACAGGTCGTCATATCGAGAACCTCCCGCCATGGCAACGGCAACGCTCATCGCTCCGTCCGCCCATTATCCAACTCAACAACCGCCTTTCTCTAGCTATTCTCAATCGAACTCGGGTGCCGCCAGCATATCCAACATGATTTCCTCCGTTGAACCTCGAAAACACGCAGACGACCAAGAGCCACCAAATCGTCAATCGCTTCCGTCCATCTCGGAAGTCATTCAAGGCACCAAGCCTGGACCATATCCTGTCGCGCATGCGCCTGGTCTCCAGTCTGCCCCGAGTCTGCCATCGCCCTTCGCACCGGCACCTCGACCTTTCCCTGAAACTGAGAAACGTTCTTCTCCTCAGCCTCTTCACCCGACATCATCTTTTCCTCGACAAGATGGCCTACCTGCTTTCTCGGACTCGCCTCGCTCGCACTTCAGCAGTCGCCCATCACTTCCTCCCGTCTCTGATCGTCGCCAGAGCCCTCCAGCTAAGCCTGATCTGCCTCCTCAGCATCACCACGCCGAGCAGAAGCATCCTGAACCCCATCACCCTCTTAATGGCGTCTACTCGCACCCTCCGCCGCCGCCTCCTCCCGCTCCTGTCGCATATCAGCCTGGTCAATTGCCTCCTGGGCAGATGCCTCTTCCTGCATATCCTCTTTCTCCAAGACACGCAATGCCACCACCCGCCTCTGGGCCATACGACCCCCGGGCACCCCCACCACACGCTGAGGAGTCTGAATATGCTGCCCGAGCAAGGTATGAAGTTACAGTTGACAGGCACTTTGAGAGCTGGAGCTATCAAGACTCGCTGAGCCGAGTAAGTACTAGTCCACTCTGCACCAACCCTAGATGTCACTAATATTGTCTAGATCGGCTCGTCGTCTCGTACCATCTTCAATTTTGCCGAAGCGTACAGCAGAATCGCTCAGGAGCAGCACGGCGCTCACCCCATTCCAGCTCGACTACCCACAGAACGCGAAGTCAGCGATATGCTCAGCAACATTGAACTTGTCAAACGCTCTTTGGAACAAGTGCGAGATCTGGTACAAACTTCAATCCAGAACGAGCGAGCTCGAGAAGGAGCCAAGATGAAGGGCCCTTATGAAGAAGAACACGATGTGAATATGTATGGCGATGGAATGAAGCCACAGTACGGCATTACCGAGGTTAAGAAGAGACGAGGAGTAAGTCAGGAAGGATGATTCAACACTTGATAAAATGAAAGCTGACAAGATGCAGCGTGCTGCTCCTCCAGGACGATGCCATAGCTGCAACCGAATCGATACTCCGGAATGGAGACGCGGACCTGACGGCGCAAGGACCCTCTGCAATGCGTGCGGACTACATTACGCCAAGCTTGAGAGAAAACGACAGCTCGAGGCCAGATCCATCCGTCCCAAACCTGAAGAGGCCCACCGACAATGAGCCACGTCACATGTTAGGGATATCAACAAGAGATTCGAATTCTAAATGAGACTGCTTCTAGTCCATGGCAGATACACCTACCCTCGACGGATACATATACGCAACATTCACGTTTAATAATACCCATATTTTGGAGCGACGACTTTGCGTCGTTCTTTGTATATACGTTTTTACAACTCGGATACCTCAGGCTACTCAGCAAGGATTCGTGGCATATCAGGCGTTTATCTTATTATACACACCCCAGCCAACGATGTTAGTGGGTGTGGGTTTGGGAAGTTTTTTTTCATGGGGAGAGAGAGAGAGAGAGAGATGAAGTTTGAATTTCTAGACAAAAGAGTTTTATTGGGCCACACAAACGGTGGAGAAGTCATAAGGATCATGGAGGGGTATAGCGCAGAGCAATCCTGGTAGAGTTACCAAATTGAGGTGTTGGCTACGGTCGTTGGAAGGAAATGCTTTTTACATGGGACTGACAATTGAGAAGAAAATCGCTACAAAGATTTTATGGCATGTGCCCAAGATGAATAGGCTTGGTACGAAGAGAAGCAAATTGAAGAGCACATGGTTCCCGTGTGTCGTTCAGAGCGATGCAGATAAAGACAGGGGATTCAGCAACAACGACTTTTGAGATTAGTGACGGTTGAAGAAACCACAAAGTGAACATGACAAGACTGGATAATCACAGACTCACGCTTACATGCACCCGTGAACGTCCCTGCAGAACTAGTGACATGTGTGTGTGGCATGCGGTCCGATGCCGAGACGATGGTTGCTGAGACAAAGAGTTCGAACCCAGATGTGACAGATTGAGATTGAAATTGAGATTGGGATTTAGTGTAGATGTTTGCCACTTGGGCATCGACAGAGAGAGACTATTGAAAGATTAGAGAGCGTTGATTGGACACTATTGAGAAATGCAAGGTCAATCAATTCCCTGGCCATGCAAGTAGGCTGATAGGATCTACAGTACAGTCACAGTGTACATTATGTACGTACATGATATCGATCTATTATTTGGCGAGGCATGTCATCTTTCTGAATAAAAAAGAGATGCCCTCAGGTGTAATACCCCAGAAGTACAACAATAAGTCAAACCCAATCAAGGTTCAATAGATATAACAATAAGGTAAATCATTATCACAAAACTCTATATCGGAATAAAATAAAGCTGTGAATTCGTGACAATGGTAAACTGTATATCGATCTATATGTTGCCTTGACAATTTAGTCAAACCTAAGTGTACGTATATTTATATGGATGGGAATGAAGTAAAACATGTAGTGTGCAAGGATATGGGACAGTTCCTCGGATAACAACGGTGACGACGAAAATAGTTAGCGAGTGCCAACTCATGACTACGGGCGATAGCCTCTAAAATAAGACAGGACGAATAGATCAAAATACAACGGT
>JABFER010000111.1:0-116819 GCA_013618295.1 Fusarium armeniacum | reverse complement strand
ATATCTCTATATTAGGATTATAGGAATTATATTACTTTCTATTGCTTAAGTAGGGGTAATTTATATAGGTAGTAAAAAAGAAAATAATAAAAGAATATTTTTAGAGTATAAAGTTAGGCAGGCAGCTAAGTAATTACTAGGAGGAGGGTAGAGTCAGTATTATTAATAGTAGTTTATACCGCTAAATAATATAGAAATGTATAAATTATAGCTATTAATAGCTGTTAATACCTGTTAACACCTATTAATACCTATCAATACCTATCAACACCTATCAAGTCAATACCTGTCAACACCTATTTATAAGAATATATTCTGTGACATTCATTTTAATTCTTATTTTATTCTAGCTCTATTTCCTATTTTCTCCTAAATATCTATTTCTTATCTAAAGGTAGGTATTCTATCTTTACTACCCCTAAGCGCTAATCTTTATTATTTTTTAACTACTTAAAAATAAATCTAGAAGATATAGCTGCTAATAGCGGCCTAGGCACTATAAATATTACTGCTGGCAAAAGGATAAGCAGCACTCTAGCTATAAGTATTACCGCTATTAAAGAGATAGGCAATAGTATAGATTTTAAGTTACTGCCAGTACTATATATTACTATTTTCCTAAAGTATTATAGCCGTATTTAATATTCTATAGAGCTATTATGCCTATAGATACTATTAAATGGCTAGTACTTAAATATCCTAGCTAAGTAGAAGTAAACAATTTTATTACCTATATATAATTTAAATTTATTATATAGCAGAACCAGGCCTTAATTAGTATAATATAGAATCTCTATTCTACTATTTCAAAGTAGGTAATAGCTAAAGATTACCTTCTAATACTTACATACTGACTATCTATATAGATCCCAGAGCCGACAAAGCAGTCTCTTATCTACCAGCGCTAGTAAGGCATCTGAAATTAACCTTACTATTAAGGGTATTATAGGTCAATAAGTAATAGAAAGCTTTAATATACTTAAAAGTAAGCTAATTCTTTAAGTCCTTATCTAGCTCTATAATATATTTATCGAACTATATAGCAAAAAGCTATATATTCTTTATAATATTTATTCTAACTAAGACGCTTAAGAGTTTGCTAACTATACACTTAAGACTATTACTAATAAGCAAGCTAAGCTATAAAGATAAGAGGATAAAAGCCTAATTAAGTAATAAGATTCTATTATTACTAACCTCAATAGAATTACCCTAGATCTTAAAACTGATCTATATATCCTACTTAATAAAAAGAAAAAGTAAAAGTATAAAGGGGCTAAGCCTAAGCCTAAATCTAAACCTAAGTCTAAGGCTAAGGCAAAGTCTAAGGGTAAAGGGAAGGGCGCAGCTATATAAGAGGAGAGTAAGGAAGATAAGCCTAAGCATAAGAGTAATAACCAGGACCACGACCAGGGTAATCACCAGCTTACTGCCGCTGGCAGTCCTGCACCTTCCTCTTGCCTCTACTCTAAGGCATACAGTCACACTAGCAGTAGCTCTCGCCACTTAAGTCATATTGCGTATAGGCGTGGACTTTCTGCTTTAAGTAGAGTGTAGGCCTCTTAGCACTTGTAACACTTAGCCACTACTGCAGAGAGATAGCAATTAAAGCAGAAAATACAGTTTAAAGATAAAATTAAGGACTCTAACATTAAGTAATAGGTAGGAAACAAGGTAATAAGGTATGCCTAAAGTAATAATATTTACCTAAAGTAATAGGTTTTATATAGAGTAATAGGTTTTACCTAGAGTAATAAGGTTTACCTATAATAATAGAGTTCACTTAAGTAATAAATCTTAGATTATTAAGTGATATAGCTTACCTATAGGTAATATATTCTTTTATATCTAGGCAGGTACTGTATCTATACTTGCCGCCATATAAAACCTAAAATCTAAGGTTAAGGGCCTGCTGGGCCCTTAACCTCAGATTTCGGGTAAGGTCTCAGGTTCAAGCCCTGGTGGGAGCATCGCTCCAGCGCCAATCAACTCTCTTTTTGATTTGAGTGAAAAAGCGTCACCCTCATCATAGAGTTCGATCGTTGCTGCGTTGACAGTTGAATCACATCGAGGTTGGTTGGGTTGGAGGACTGTTGAGAAGGCTTGGGCTTCTGTTTAAAGCTGAAATAATTTGAATGAAAAACTGTCGGAGAGCAGAGTTTAACTTGGGATTTCCCCCTGTTCTCTCTTCTTCTTACTTTACGATTTGGCCAGTCTTTTGAAAGATATCGATGGGAGTGGTCGACCTGAGAATGAGTGTCAAGCTTCAATAAGGCTTGTTTAATCGTCTTCTAGCCTAAGAAACCGTCCACTATCTGCTAGAATCTAGCTAAAACTGAAATCAAAACTCAAAGGCAACGGAGACCCCACTAGACTGAGTGGCCTACAGCACTGTATCTAGTAACTATTATATTCTTGGCTGAAAACCTAGCTTTCAAGTCTTATCTTAACTCATTTGTATCTTGCTATTCTTTCTTCTTTATCTCGAAATCAGTAGACGAATAAGCGATGAGCCAGTACGAAAAACCAGTCTCTCCTGCCTGAGGCTCATTGTCTATTGAGTGCTATCTGCTTGTAAGTAGTCTCACGATTCAGGCACGGACGAATTAGAAACTTGTACTAACATTTTTCTGCACATCGTAAAGCAAATAGGACTCTTCCTCGAATCTATCAGTCGAAGAACAGCAAGAGGCGCTTGTGAAAGCGTTTGGCCGAGAGAAAGATATCCCAGACTTTACCTCCATCTTGAGAGTCATTTATAACGGACAGACAAGATCTAATCTAGCCAGTACTGGTACCCTGGCGTTCGCAGAATCTTCGTCACATAGCTGAGAAATGTGACACTCGAAACCCTCTGTTTGACACAATTGTCGTCCTGCGCACCTAATATGATGGTGACAGCGATACCAAGTTCAGTCGCTGCATTCAAGATGCGTCCGACAAATTCGAGGAGATGCACCCATCCGGCGACCTCTTTGGTTCAGCTGATGAACCCTGGTGGCAGGTCCTTGACGATCCTGGCCTATTCAATATGGGCCCTCTGGAATGTTATACTGTATAAGCGATCTTCCCGGAGTTAGCCACACCAGAAATGCCGCGAGACTTTAACCATCAAGATGTGGAAGAGGCCAAGGACCTGGTGTCGTCTATTTGCGACGCTCATGACCCGGAAGAGGATGACTACGAAGATGCCATCTGTGCAATAGCTAAGGTCGGATTCTGGTTGATCGTAATGGATGAAAAGGCTTTCAAGGACAAGAAGTTACTTCTTATCTTTATAGTCTGACTTTTGGCGTGATGGTGGGGCGGCAAAGAAGTACAAGACATGAGGACAGACTATGTGCCCATTGCTGCCACTTGTCATGGCCGAGTCTGAGTGATGCCATTTGTCTTGGTGAGCTTTCATTAATCTTATGAGAAAGCCACTACAAGGTCATTCTATACTGAACAAACTGACTCTCAGCCAAGGTGTCGTAAAGCTTTCGTGCAGTAGCATTGTCGTGCTTTGTCACCCACTGAACCCTCATACATCCCATCTCTCGCCCAACGTCCGCTACTGCTTGGGTCAGCTTCCTACCAAGTCCTTCGCCGCGCACCGATGGGTCAACGAATAGATCTGTATTTTGGTCAGAGGTTTCCCATAAATGGTTTACGGTTAGATACATACCATTCAAGAGGAGGATCTGTTTCTCACTCCATGGTGTCTGCTCGGGAAAGAAGTGCGCGATTCCAACCAGAGATTTCTCCTCTCCGCACACTCTTCTGACAACCAATGCCTGCAATCCATTCTTTTGTTCAATGATACGGTCAAACGTTCTCGCGTACTGATCTTCTTCGATCTTGGAGTTGTAAAAATCGATGTAGGCGTGAAACAGTCTTGACCATTCGTCAAAGTCACTGCGAAGTGGTCTTTCGATCTGATAAGTTGCTGAAGACATATTCCCTACAATATGGTTGTGAAAAAAATTGGATTCTGCTGATAGATGTGGTGTTGAATCTGAATTCGTCGTGAGTCAGCTTGAGGAGATGATGGCAATGATATCAAGCTTCGGCTGTCGGCTCCGGCGATTGAACCGGTTCCGAAAAGTTGCGTCGGGTTCGTTTGATAGGAGCCGGTCGGAAGCATCGCCGAGACAAGGAGCCACAGTCAATTGGTTCTGAAGAGAGTTAGTTGTTATATAGTTCGAAACTCTTCTATCGGAATTCGCTGCAGAGACCTGTTTAGATATTAAAATTTTCTGATAGCACAATTTCATTGGTACAAAGCTGAGGATGGATATTCTCTGACTACTTCCTCATTCAATTGCACAAATGACCTAATTCACTGAATCGTTTGCCGTGACTATAATCGACGAAAGTAGTCATGACTGGATGGTGAGAAGTTCTGACTTGAGAAAAAACAATACAGTGTTTGAATTAACCGTAATTCATCCAATCGTTAAACACAGGCAGGAATGTAAACCAATCCATACATTGGTGTGCAAATGAGTTCAGGTATATCGCTGTGATCTTCTTGATATTTGTATCTGTACGTCTCGCAACCAGATCTATATAATAGTGGCACAAAATCACACTGACAGAGTCCTCGCGACGCGTATAAATAGCAAGACCTAGTGCAATGCACAGAAACGACTGATACGCGCATTTCATTGTCCAGGCTGAAAGTGTCTCTCGTATAGCGGCGCTCGGCTCCCGGATCTTTACCCGAAAGGAGATGACCCCCAGCTCGCCCCATAAGAACCTGAGGATCCTATCGGAGCGCATCAGCCAAATGCGATGGCTAATATGAAGAGCACGGAAATAATGGAACGGCCCGGCAAGGGTTCAATGCACCGGAATCCTTCCTCAGGTGACTCTAGTCCAAAACTGGCAGGTCGAGATTCTAGCATAACTTGTCGAACTGAATCCTTTAGGTTCTCATGCGAATCACAAAGCGTTTACATTCGTATATGCGCAAGAACGTTAGGAATAGGAATGTGAAGCAGTAGAAGGATTCGATCCTGGGGATTGGCATGTCAGATATAACTTTCGGAGGTTGTATAAAAAGTCGCCGATGACCCGAACACTACGAATCACTTTAGAATCAATTCAAACAATCTGTCAAGTTATTAAAATGCAGTTCTCTATTGTCAGCATCTTGGCTATTGCCACCGTCGCCCTTGCGGCTCCTAAGGCGTAAGCTTATTTCACCAAATATTTAGGAGTTGTCCGACTAACATGGCACAGCGCTTGCAACAATGGTGGTCTTTTCTACTCCGACCCGAAGACTCTCGAGCCCTGCAAGTCCGAGTGTGTCGGTGGTACCTGTGCCCTTTACGGAACTTGTGCTCAAGACCCCAACGTCCCTCTGCTCTGCTTGGCCAAGTGCACATGCTAGATATATGATTGATTATCACTGGATGGTGAAACGAGGCTTAGGGTTATCGAAATGATTGAAAGATTTCTCTGGACTTCACGATGAGGCATCGTCGTGATGAAAATATACAGTTAAATAACATATATAACTTTGTTCCAGCGTCCGTTCTCGTGAGCTAGCAGTGACCAGTAAAGGGACAGAAGCCATATGCAATCGAACACGAGTAGTGTAGTCTGGGTGCAAGGGAGATTTCCCGTCTATTTATCAATAGGACTTCACTGGTGCTTTCTCTCCTATTAGCTAAACTGCCATACTGATATCTAGTTCCGAAATAGTAAATGGGCTTAACTTGATACACTTGATGAAGGCATCCGGGCTTCTTAGGATGCATCACTAATAGATTCTTATACTGTCAAAGAACTATGTGCTCTACAAGGGAAACCGATAGCGTCTATCTATACGACAGGTAAAGAATTCTATTTAAGATGGCCTTTTCCATTTCGTTTGTGCGGAAAGGAAATAGACGTGTACCTCCCGTCAACATGGCATTCATCCAAGCAGGTTTTGTACACCAACTACTGTTATCATTCTAACGACGAAGATAGGCATGTCGTAATCACTGTTTGTTAGGCCGCAACTACAAATAGCATATTGCTTTCTAACAAATATCAAATGCGGCATGATGACCGAAGTAGAGAGTGCACAAAATAAGTCTTATGATATTTGGCCTGAATTTGTTCACAAAACACTTACCAAATTATGCTGTGTCAGTGTTGTGTAGTTTGGGCAATGATACTTCCCGTTCCATCAGGGATAGTGAGATTCTCGACCAGACCTCGAACAGTCCTTCTCAGTCGATAGCAAAGCAGTCTTGCGAATCGCAATATCTGCCTTTAACAGCAGTAAGCCACGTGTTCCCGGCCTATCTTAGATTGGAACCAATGTCGACAATAGTATGAGAATTTGTCGGATTGGTCGTGTGAGAACAGTAAGGATCCTGAATATCACCATGTCCTCGGATTTGGAGATTAGGTACCAGTGCCAGACTTATATGGCATTGTTAGTCGCTTGAGTCTCTAAAAGTATTCATCCAATTTGACGTTCTCCGAAGTGGTTCAAATGTAGCTTATATATGCGTTTATAGCGATAGTCGCCTCGGTTCGCATTTGTATGGGTCTGTGTTCTCACCTGACTTACTGACAACCCACACCTTGAGCTCTGTTCGACTTACCCTACCCTGGCCTGCCTACCTTCAGCAAAGAAGTGTATGGAAGAATAGAGTTGTTGTGAGAGACGTGGTTAAATTAGCTTGGTAGGTGGGAGCTTGCGCTCGGATATTCTTTATGGATATTTCCAAGGCGGGCCGGGACCTACGGATCGCTTGTAGTGAAGATCGTTTTTGCGGATTGTTCGGCTAGGAGCTTTGTTTGGAGAACAGCTGAAAGTCCAGGCCTTGGATGTGGCGTGTTTCTTATGATCGACATCGGAACCGGTTCTGACGGCTGATAAGCATGGGTATGAGATAACACACTGCGACCGTGCCAATTTGGATGAACAAATGATGCCTTCGGACGAGCGCACATAAGTCAAAGAGCGGCTGATCATGAACCATTGTACAATGTCGTGTCCAAGCACCGGGGTGCATATACCCTGTCCCGCGTTGGCGACAGCTTCACTTTCCAAAAGTCGAAGTTTTCCTGAATTGACTGCGCTGTTCTCGTTGGTTTTTGAGCTTTGACAAAAAGCAACGTCAGTGCTGTTGGGTAGCGTCCAGCCCTATGTTGGTTGTGTACTTTTGACCTGTCACTTGTTGGTTCGTCTTGATCGATACCTATGTTTCAGATACGGTACCTGGGGTGTAATCGACTTTGATAAAATGTATTTTACGTACAGAATACTATATATAGTGGTCATTGTTGATAAACATGTTGAGACCAACTACCAGGAAATCGGAACTCAGGTTAGAACAGTCTAATGTCAGTATGAGTACTGGCGCAATTTATACAGCGAGACACTGCGTGGATCGTCTGGAACAGCAACTGAACTGACTAGGTATGTATTAAAATTGGGCATTGATTAGTTACTATGTAACAGCGTTTCTTGGCTGCCCGAATTGATGTCCTATACTGACGACCTACCGTTCAAGTCGCGCAGCTAGATAAGAAGCTGAGACATTTCATGGGTGCGAATGCTACTGTGACAATCAAGTTTTAACTTTACAGGCCTTTTAAATGATGCTACGCATCCAGCATCGGTTGCATCTAGTGGGACGCTATAGTTCGACAGCGGCAGAGGCACATGGCGCTTGGCGAGTCCCCAACTGCCGTGCGACACTACCCCACTGACTGATCTTCAGCCCCTGGATCGTCAAACAGTATGAGTAAAGACCATACGATAGTGACTGAAAACAGAGTAGGATGGACCCATTGACTGTGGATTCGATCTGGATCCTCAAGAGTCATGTTGGTTTGGCGAACCGTTCATTGTCTGCGGAGAAGGCACGTAAATGTAAACTTGTGGGTAATACTGAAGCTTCTGTGACAGGATCTGTCTACACATTAAATCGTTTTAAATCTAGTTTTACAAAATAGCTCATCGCTTTGCTCCGCTTGCTCTTTTCTCGGACATGCTTGTTCCATGCTGCTATCATGTTTGATCATTGTTTAGAAACGTGCACCGTTGTCTCGTTCTTGACCAAGATGCCGCCAAAGTTGGACCCGTACTCTCCGCCTCCAGAGTTGGTGCGATGTCCCGTGATTGTAGAAGAATATTGGTTTCCACCTGGCGTGAACCGATCCATGGCGTGAGCCTCAAAGTCATCAGTTGAACCACCTCTGCCACCGTTACCAATGCCGTCGTCGGAATCAGCGAGTTGGTGCGTCGAGCTGGACTCATCGTTCGGTTTTGTCTTGTTAATTGTGTCGAGACGGATTGATTGCTTGGTCTGACTTCGGCTGTACGTGTTGGGGTAACTGCCTGAGCTGGCACCTGTTCGTGTGCGAGGGTTCTGACACATAAAGATGAATGTGCAGGCTGGTCGGATCGTCGGAAGTGATGCTATAGCTATGTTAGAATACCTGAGACGGGGGCAGATATGAATGGCCTGCGTACCGGAAACATTGATGAGGTTGACTTCTACAGTTGCCCAAATGACAATGTCACAGATGTTCCACGTGATGTCGGCTGATTTGTCGTTAAAAACGCGGGCAGCAACGATTAGTCTGATGGCTGCAGCACAAATGCTAGTCCTGTTAGTATATAAAGTAACCACCTTGGCAAGGAAAGCAACTCACAAAAAGCCAAAGGTAAACATGACCATGATACCAGCCTTTTGTATCATGGGGAGTTGCAGGCGTCCAATCTGCCACATGGGTAGAATCAGGATAGAGATATCAATCATGGCATGCACCAAGGTAGTTCCGAAAAAGAACTTCTTGTCCTCAATCGCACAGTATCCATCGACGCTGTCATCCCAGAATTTATGCACAGGCACGCAATGCCAAATTCCCATAAAGATCTACCGGATTGTTAGACATGTAATCCTACTAGGCCACACAGAGGTACCAACTCGGAAAGTGATCCAGACAAGAGAGCATCCGAAAAGAATCTGGATTGGTAGTCGAATGTTTGTGACGCGGAACATGCGCCAGTAAAGACTGAGGATAGAAATCTTGGCGAAGAAGAGACCAAAGGCGTAGAAAAGCTCGGCGATAAAGAGCAGTAGTTTCGCTTCGTATAATTCGGCCGCTAATGTCGAGTTTCGCATTTTGACGACATCGTCGATATGTAATCCAAGACCGCGGTTGAGCCCTTGCAAGTTGAGTCAGCATGTTGGTCGAGTCGCGTTTAATTGTTGGTCGCCGATATAAAAAAAGAACGGACACCTAGACACCTACAGTATGGTATAATGATGACCCAAGCAATCGAAACAGCCTGTGGTAGATAGAATTAGCAAGGATAGTAAGACGGGAATAGCAAACAATAAAGCTCAATTAATCGCAAACTTACAAATCCACAAAGCGCAAAGTAGTCATCCCACGATAGTGGGATACGCTTGAGGCGGCGACTCAGCAGCCGCATGGCTGTGATGATGACCGCCGCAGCGAATGTGACAAACGTCACGACCCAAAGGTCAGTCTGTCGTGACTCCATTCTGATAGGACAAAGTAGTAGAACGAACCAACAAACAAAAAAGCAGAGACAAGAACCGAATCACAGGTGCCAAGTAAGCCACTTACATATGCCGCTCACTCGCTCGGGAACCAGAGGGGGTGAGCAGCAGCAATCGATTGGAGAGCGAGAAAGGAAAAGAAATAAAAAAGCTGGGATCCCAACCCAAGAGGGTGGAACGGGAATACTAGATATGTGTAATTTCGCAGGGGGATCCCGTTCCTGGTCTACAGTATGGTACAGTGCCTTGCAGAGCAGCAGTGATAAACACTCTTCCTTGTTCCTTATGAAATAATAACCCTCATGGTAAAGCTGATCCTTTGAAACGAGTCCGAATCCCTCCAAGCGTTGCAACTTGGCCTAGGGTTCCGTGTGGACCCGGAGGGGCTAAAAGCAAGACAGACCAAGGCCATTAATGAGTCGGGTTTAGCCGAATGTGAAGTAGAACTGGACCTCGTAATAGTTAAAATTCATCAGTGATTCTATGTAGAGAGATGAGACAGGCAGGGCTGTTTGGCGTCGTAACTACCGTTGCGCTGCAGAGCTACCGAACTTACTCAACCAATGTCACTAAGTACTCCACATGAGGCCGGGAGTCCCCTGGATAGAACAAGTGAGCTAGCCCTTACTTTGGTCCTAGTTTCCGCTGGTCCAGGCTGGCAGTGCATCATTTGGTCATTTCGGGAGGGGTTACTTGAATTAAAGAGTAGAAATGGGCTAGTTGATAGTCACAGAACTGTCACGGCTTAAACTCAAATTTGTGGCGCAATATGGAGTCTTCTTTTCCTCTCACAGTAATCTAATCGTGCTGTAGATAGTCTATCGTATTGATAGGGAAAGAATCTCTTTGAGATCTCAGATCTTTTGTGACAAGAATCTAGTAACAAGCATGAATTATGATTTGTGATATTACGCCAGGATTTCCTCACATTTCTATGGGAATCCAGTTCTCAGTGAAGGAGCCCAATCCCCCCCCCCATCCTGCCATACTACACAGTACTTAGTACCAGGTACCTACGAGGATGTTCGGGACGTGGGAGAGAACAAAAAGCAATACCTAACTACCTGTACTTTTGGCTTGGTCTGACGCTTCATGCGACCTAAGTGTCAAAGCAGCGCGCGCTATCAACAGCTCGCAAGCACTAGACCAACAGTGCGCTACGCCAGAGCGTTAACTGAGCACGCAAAGTTACGTTACTAGGTAGCTGTCATTAATGAGGCTGCCGCGGTGTACGCTAGAAGCTTCCCTTCCAATTGAACAGTGCACCAAAGTTAGTTAGACAAGTTGAAAAAGAAATAATTATTTGCTTTTTTCCCTGCCTTTAATATGCAGAGACCTTTTCAACATCTTTACCCGGTAGCCCGGACCTCCTACGTATTTATTACCCTTGAAATTTGGCATTGATTCCAGACGTACGGTATTTCCGGGCAAGCGAGCAGGCGAGAAGCAAAACATCCAATCCATCACAGTGGCGACACGATGCATGCTGGATAAACGAGCCCCTGTAGATTATTTCCTCCTTGTATCACCGGATCCCGTCGGGGAACGAAGGTTTCGTCGAGCCGGAAAACCCACCGGAGCGAAATCTGCCGCCGCAGCCCAAACTAACGAACAGCTCTAGCTGGAGGATCCCGTTCTTCGCGCCATTCATCAATTCAAATTCTCCGTCAGGATCAGCCCTAGGTACGGATGATGTGGGCGGAAGTTTCCATCGCGTACAAGAGCGGTTGGACAAGCTAGATAGAGGGGAAAGACTAGAATAGTCTAGTCCATGGCAGGTAAACAAGGCGTAAAAGAGACCTTGGAACACGCTAATTAACTCTAACAGCTTTTCGCATCCCAAGGGCCCGCTTTCATTGTGTAGACTAGAGAGATGGTGCGTAAAGTCAGGCACCAACAACCAGGTAGACTTGGGATCTGAAAGCCAAGTTACGTAGTCTGCTATAAACTGCAAGCAATGACTAGCTGACGACCAACAAGCCACTCGACCGTCCGATCACTATCTTACCAAAGATGATCGTCTGTCGAGCCTCAAAGTTTTCCGGTAAAACGGTTGTCAGAAGCTTGGCGCATTGATACATTCCAATATGCTCAGACATCCAACGTCGCATTGAATCTGGGGTACCCCCTTATGTTGGCATACGCGGTGGATCCGGAACATGTCATGTCAGTTTCCCCGTTATCCAGGTTAGCCTATCGCTTAGTCTAATCCTTCTTTTGGTGGAGTATTGCGCGAATGAAATGAATCCTGCGACTCTTCCTTCACTGGAGCTGTTCGTAGCGATAGTACATAAGCAGTAAGGGCAAGGGGAGCACATAAGTCTGTGCATATTGTAGCAAATGATTTATGCCATTGTGAAAAGCAAACAGAATTTCTCCATGGTCTGAGACATTTCCTCTAGTGCCACGTTCTCGAACCATTGGCAGTGTCGATCACATCTCAGTCAGGACTTAGGCATCACATATCTTCAACAAAAGGCAAAAGGACCCCTAACGGTACAACGGGTGAGCCTGTCAGAAGAGGTCTGTGGGCTATCAGGCGGTATTTTGTGGAGTGACACTCTGATGGCCATGTCCCAAGTACCGGGGTATCTCGAACCGAACAACTGACTAACCCTCGAAATGGCGGTATGGCCGAGGCTATAGTATTACCATAGCGGCGATCGCGCCTCACTCCATGGTGAAACCAACCAATCGTTCCATCACGAATTGTAATTCCCCCTCCTCGGCTCCGCTCTCCTTCGCCCCCAGGGTCTTTTAATACCTGGAGCTTTCAAGCCACGGTACAAGAGAATCTAGCTTGGCAATCTGTTTTTGACTTTCTTCCAACTTTATCCTCTTACACAAACAACACCACTCTTGCACAAACACAATACACAAGCTATCTTTCATAATGGCTCCTTCAACTACCACTGAGGATCTCGTCCCCGAGCGTGTCGCCGCCAAGGAGACTACCCTCCCTGAGCGCCCTGGCACCGCTCTCAACACCGCCGAGCTCCAGGAGCTTGCCTTCACCGACAAGTACAGTGCCCCCGATGTCTACATCAACGCAAAGACCGATACTGTCTGGTTCCCTTGGATCGGACCCATTGAGTTGAAGCCTCTTCGCATGGAGAACAGAACCGGCACCTTTGTCGTCGGTCTGCGATCAAAAGTTGCTGCCAGCCTGGGCAGACACCGACACCGTGGTACCGTTACAGCCATCACCATGTCTGGTGAATGGGGTTACAAAGAGTAAGTTTTCGCCTCTAATCATCCCTGACAAGATGCACGGTTGCTAATGCTACATGTCCAGATACGACTGGGTTGCCCGTCCTGGCGATTGGGTTTGCGAGAACCCTGGCGTCATCCACACCCTGTCCGTCGAGGACGACACTGATATCGTCTTCACTATTACCGGCACCATCGAGTTCCTTAACGACGACGATAGTTTGAAGTTCACTCTGGACATCTTTAGCTTTGCCAAGATGTACTACGACTACTGCAAGGAGAAGGGTATCAAGCCCAACGATAATCTGTGGCACTAAATTTATCATATAATAAGAGTTACGATGGAGTGGAAAGGGTTAGCTGGCGACAAACAGACTAGTACTTGTCCCAAGCATTATATCATATAATACCCTTGTAAGGAAATAAATACATAAATAAATATTGCAATCTCTTTCATGAAATGAATCAGACCCAAGCTGAGGCGAGGTCAAGCGATGCAAAGTATAGTGCCAAAGTATCTTGAGTTTAGTGTCTATCGCCTAAAGATTAGGAAGATCCAACCGAATGCGTGATATAAACAGCCATGTTTCCTCCTGGCCTCCCCTACTGCACTGACTCTAACACACGAGTAATCATCTCATCAAAACTCTCTCCCTCGCCAAGCCCAAGGAGCTTCTTCCAGTGTTCAGCCTTATCAGGAAAGTAGGTGACTTGAGCGTCGCTATAAACAGTCGAAGTGGCTAGCTCGTAGTAACCAGTGACCCAATTGCCTTGTTCAACGTGCTTGGTTCCTCGCGCATACAAGTCCACGTTGCTCAATGGTTCAAGCGCGAACTTGGTACCCGAAATTCTTTCGATAGCCTCGATGATTTCTTCCTGACAGACATTGTACGATGAAACATGTACGTACTGATTTTTCGTCTTGTCGAAATGTCTCAGCGCTGCTGCGGTGGCTTCGCCGACTTGGGATACAGTCGTAGTGGTAAACTTTGGTTTCCCTCCGTCTACAAGCTCACCAGTCTTGGACTTGATATCCAAGCAAAGCAGTCCTTTGCCCTCGATCAACATCTGTGAGTTGAATCCAGTGTTAGCATGCCCGCACAACAATGGAGCAACAAATCAGAAGTCTCACCCAGTCAATCCAGGGTCCAGTGAAAAGGGCTGTCCAGGTCAACCCTTCGGCCTCCTTTGTTTTGACGTAGTCCATAACATCCTGTTTTCCTTTCAGAAACGGTGCCATCTCTTCAAGTCCGTCAACGGAAGTGTCACTTCCAAATTCGCTGGGAATAAAGCGCTTGATCTTTGCAGCTGCAACCGCATCGATGACAATCTTTTGCTCGGCGATGTTGGCTGTGGAGAGGGTAGAGATAACGGCATCTTGACCGGTAAGAACTTTGATGAGCGATGCCAAGGTATAATCAGACTTGACAATCGTAGCGCCATGGAATTTCTCGTCTGTTGTGGTAGAAGTTGCGCGGCTAAGAACAGAGACGTTGAAGCCTGCTTTTATAAGAGAGGAAATGAGGTATGGCCCAAGGTTTCCTCGTCCCTAGTAGTCATTTATGTTAATTATCTACCCACGAGTATAAGATGAGTACACATACACCAAGTATAATAACGTTCTTGATTTGAGTGCTCATGTCGCAATCGTAAAGCAGGAAGTGTCCCTTTGTAAGTGTCGAATAGGGTAGGTGATGGTACGAGCATAACCGTTAGCAAAGAGTGAGACGAAATGGCTTACTTATAGTTCTTTCTACCTCTTTAACAAGTCTCTCTCTCCTTAAAAAATTCCCTCTGGTATTTATCAGCATGTCATTGTTCTACCATCATCACGACGTAGAATCAAGCATCAAACTCGTTGCTTGTATAAACTAATCGGTGGAGTCTAAACCTCTTTCAGATGGATCCATCGTGGAGACTAATCCTCTTCGGGTTTCAGCGCTTGAGCGGAGCTGATAAGATAACGTGTTCGGCCATATTCCAACATCCGTTGATCGCGGAATGTCTCCCATATCAAACAAATTCATTCTCCCAGCCCGAATTACTAGTGATAACTCAGCAGAAGATGACACTTCTTCAAAGATCCTGCCAAGCTTGCGTCAAAGCCAGGCGTCGGTGCAATCTCGCCACCCCATGCTGCGAAAGATGCTCCACCAAGCGTATCAAATGCTGCTACATCAACGAACCAGCCCCTGTAGCTGCTGGCTTTCGCGATACAAGCACGATTAAGCCTGCCAAAGACTCCAAAAGACTGATCAGCCTCTCAAATGGACAGAACCTATCGTCTCTTGTTCTTAGTGGGGAGTTGGACACTGGCTTACAAATGCGCATTCGACAAGTTCTCCGTGATGGGCATTATCGAGGATCTCGTCCTCCACTTACAGCATTACATATTCACGAGTCTGGTATTGTCAGCAAACCCAAGAATACTGGAGTTCGCATCTTCAACCCCTTGCATCTTGAAGTCGTGCGCGTTTTCGATTCAGCCACGCTTCACCAGTTATCAAACAGTTTACAAGGTTTTCCAGCAGAGTTTGCCGAGAACAACAAAACAGCTTTCATTCATCCCGGCATATACTCGCCATGTCTGCCGCATCAACTCCAACAGGTCCGAGATATATGCTATAGTTACCAGATCGGCGGCGAGTATCTCGCGACTCATCGGCTGGATACTTTACGGTCCACTATACGTCGATTACTTCGTTTAGCAACACGCACTTCCTCATTCGGCGATACATTAGCCTATGCCCAAGCAATAAGTCTCGCACAAATCGTCCGTCTTCTTATATGCAAGGATACATCTGGAGACCAAGTAGAACGCGATAACGAAGATATGTGGGCGCTCACGCATCAGCTCTGGCAGCATGCGCCCATCCAGTTGCCGAGCACTTTGAGTCCTTGGCAAGCATGGCTATTCTCGGAAAGTGTCCGTCGAACTATTATGGTATGCAACATACTTCTTGCGGTGTATAGCTCATTAAAAAGAGGTTATGCAATGCATTCGCTTTGTGTTGAGGCCTTGCCGTTTGATGTACGGACGCACCTTTGGGACGCTGAAACCGAGGAAGAGTGGGAGGTTGGCGCGTCAAGCACTACGAACCCTTCGCTGGTGACGCTAAGTCAGTTCACTGCTTCGCAACGAGCCATTGCTTGTGGTTCGAGGTTTCAAGATCTCTTGGTGCAAGCATTCGAAAGGTGAAAGAAGGAAGGGCTGGGCTGGGAATGTTTGACTATAGCTTGTAATGAGATTATGCCTGCTTGACAACATCCTCGTGCAAGTTGAGCCAGATGAACCCTAGTATTCTGTCTCTGGCTCGAACCAAAATTTGAACCTTATCAATCTGTGCATGGTTTTGGGTACAAGGTTACTTCTAATTTCGCATATCAAACCTCTGTGAATCATATTAAGGTTACGTCATGATGGCTAACCTTGTGATGTTTGGTTGCTTGGCCGTACAGTCGAACTCTAAGGTAACACGCCGATGACTCGGAAGGTGATTTCTGCGCGTACAGTAAAAACCTTCTGATGCTTTAAATCCACACTCTACAAATACCACAACCTCCCCCTCCTGAAATGACGCTTAGCATCCTCATCCAATCTATCATACAAGCAACCAAGACTTCAACGACTTCATCAGTCACATTTTCTAGCAACCACAAGCTACCAAACTTTCAAAACAATCAAGGACAAACAAACAACCCGTGCGCCTGATCAAGATGGGGACTCCGGAACCGGACACATCGGAGCTGGCGAATATCCTATACCCAGTGGGAAAGATCCTCACCCTTGAAGCCAGCTTCAACACAGCTTCCAGTTGCCAACAGAAGACCATACAAGTCAAGATAAAGCGACAACAGCTTCCATATACATTTTCCGGCGGATCAGTGGTGGAGGAAGTTTCAGACTTTCTGGATAAGCCTGAGGGCAACAACCAGTTTCTCAAGATGTTTGATCGGAGAGCAGCGCCGGATCCTCGCGAAGAGTGGGGAGTCTCTCCATGGACTGACAATATCGAGAACGAGTACGTGAACGGCGTGCAATCCGGGAAGGTGCCGGCACTTCTTGAAGATTTAGAGCGCAACACACTAGATTGGGTGGATGACAACGGATCCAACTGGGATGAAGCTGAAGACGAGACCTTTCTGGCTGACATGCAACGAAGACTCTATGAAGCCGAAGTTGCAACATACGATCGTCTCAAAGAATATCAAGGAAAGTGTATTCCTCGACTTCTGGCCACCGTCAAGCTCGACACATCGCCTCCCAATGTGGCTCTCAGTGCGCAACAACGTGAGCTCCACGAACAAAAAGGGATTATATTGCAGTATCTGCATGGTTTCACACTTAGGGATATGATTGAGAAGGCACATGCATCGGCATGGCAAGATATCGTCGATCAATGTCTCAAGATAGTTCATATCCTTGGCGATCACGATATTCTCAACAAGGACACACGGCTCGACAACTTCATGATTGTTCCCAGGAGGGATACCTATCAAGTTTTCATGATAGATTTTGGTCAATGCAGGTTTCGTCGTGAAGGGGACTCTGATATAACATGGGGACGGGTGAAGCAAAGTCATGATGAAGAAGGGTTTGTGGGACTCATAATGAAAATGTATTTGAAGAGGGTTGGGGTTGAACTTCGTTATGAACCGTCTGAGAGGTACTGGGAATATGCTCAGACGGCAGAAGACGAGGATTCCGCGTTGTTTTTTCGCGACACGCGTATTTATGAAAGGCTTTATTGAGCCGCATACTGTCCTACTATCAAGATAGTTGTAATATCTCAGACAGTGCCCATATGTACCGTTCCTCGATCATGTAACCTGATGATAATACCTACATTGAGTGATGCATTATTATGGCCAGTACACACACAGTGATGTCATTTGCTGCGCCCTTCAGGTGACAACGAGTTTGGCGGTACAGCTTACGCAACCATGTTAATCCTTCTGGTCCTTGTACGAACACAATAATACTTGAGAGATCCCCGCAATCCTTTGATGGGAAAGAGACTGCAAACATACAGATTTCGCTAAACTCTCTGAGTGATAATGACGCTGTCGCATGCGAATCTTTCTACCAGAGGCGAGATATTCGCCTCACCAGCCTACAGACAACCGCTGTTGGATATACTTTCTGACTTGTGGCATCCCGAGACGAACCGAAACGGTTTCGTTAGTCTTGGTGTAGCAGAGAATGTAGCTACCAACGTGGCACAACGAGGACAGTTCATCCGCTAACAGCTACCAGACTCTTATGCACAAAGAATTGATGCAACACATGACAAACACTGTAATAATCATGAGTTTCCAATATTGAATGGACGCTGATTCCCCACAAGTTCACCATCAATAGCCATTCACTTACTTGCGGAGACGGCTTCTCTGGCTCACATCGCCTACGAGATGTGCTTGCGCGATTCATCAATCGAAACTTCAATACGCATGAAGCCTTGACTAAGGACCAGCTTATTGTCACCTCAGGTGTAAGCCAGGCGATCGAGCTTAGCGGCTTCTCGCTCTGCGATAAAGGTGATGGCGTTTTGCTTGGTAAGCCTCACTACGGAAACTTCCCAATCGACTTTGGCTATCGGGCTGAGTAAGTCACCTAGCCCTTTATAGGCCACATTGCTCATTTGAAAACAGAGCGAAAATCGTCGGCGTGTCTTTCGGAGATGTTGACCCGTTCAGCCTTGAGGCCGTGGATCTCTACGAGAAGGCTTTCATCAACGCGCAAGAACAGGGAATCCGTATCAAGGTCCTGCTCATATGCAACCCACATAACCCTCTAGGTCCAGTAAGTCCTTTACAGGAGTGGGATAACCTCTAATTTCATGATAGGCCGCTGTTATACCCCCAAAGTCCTGCAAGCCTACATGAGACTCTGCCAAAAGCACAGCCTTCACCTCCTCTGTGACGAAGTTTACGCCTTGTCAGTTTGGAAAAACGAAAATGCCCCCGATGCACCGGAGTTCACGTCAGTGCTTTCAATCAATACCAACGGATTGATCGATGTGAATCTCGTCCATGTCATGTGGGGAATGAGCAAGGTTTGTAGCAGGACCCAAAAGAGGCCTTCGTAAAACCTGACACAGTTCCAGGATTTTGGTGTGAATGGCATAAGAATCGGCTGCCTGGTCACCCGAAATGAAACCTTCATGCGTGCTTGTGTAGCAAACTCCGAGTTTTCCGGCCCCTCATCGCTATCTGACCTTGCCGCTACGAGCATCCTCTCGGACGATGCCTTTCTCGAAAGCTTCATTAAGACAAACCGACTGCGGTTGGCAGAGAACTACAAGATAGTAACCGAGTTTTTAGCTAACCACAACATTCCTTACAAAGAAGGTTCCAACTCGGGACTCTTTGTATGGGCAGACTTGTTTGCACCCAACAGAAAATTGATAAACAACTTGGTATTGAAACAAGACGATGCTGGAGCTGCTTTGAGGACAATGGAAACAGAGATGACGGAGGTATTGCTGAAGGAAAAGATCTTTGTCGCGTCTGGCAGTGACTTTGGGACGGATGTGTCTGGCTGGTACCGTATCGTCTTTGCCCATCAGAAAATGTATTTACTCGAGGGACTTGAACGAATGGTTAGGGCCGTGGAAATATTTGGCCGTGACTCGGAGATTAGCTAGGTTTAACTTTATGGATGGTATCTCCGCAGCAACAAAACTCTCAAAGTGAACACACAGGTTATGACTCCTCTTACCGAAGATCGATCATAGTTACGTCAATTAAAATGCAATTGTGGAGTCGACTTTGACCAGGCCCGGGTAACAGGGAGAATCGCCCATGGTGATGAGAAATCAAGCATGAGGAAACCCAACATGGTTGTCTCAAGGGAAGGTTTTTAAGCCACGCAAAAGAGAAGAAGCGTGATATAGTTTGCATCAAGAAACTCTTTGTTATAAAATTAGATTTCACAGACCCCGTTACGGTCAAATCTAAGTTACGACAAACCCAAGGCCTTCTCCTCTGCAAGCATCGACTTGTAGGCATCATGCCACCACTTGTGAATTTCGTTCCCACCAGCCCACGAACCATCAGCCTCCAACTCATCCCAAGGCTTGGGGTTCATAATGCAGTGAACATTCTTCACTCGATCATCACGCCAGATTTTCCCATGCACGCCAGGCTCACGCATGGTCTTAAGAGCGTTATATATATATGGCAAGACCACCCAGCGACCCTTGAACAAATCTGCAAGAAGATCTTGGTCCGGAAACTTGTACTCTGAGCAGCTTGGTTCATCCATCTTGGCGAGGATCTGAGTGAAAAGGCTGTGGGAAGGATTGATCACGAGAAGTCCGCTGTTCAGTTTGCCCAGGCCTGAGAATAGACTAGCTCCATAGGTCTGAGCAACCTCAGGTTTGTCGTGCTGTGTTGTGAACGAACAGTTTGCGGGTACCCAGTCTGGTGGATAATGCGCTTTTCGTAGCGGATTGCAAGTGCACGCATGGGAAGCAGCAAACAGTCTGTGACTCTGAAACACATCTCCAGTATCGTCGGAGGGAACATCCAGCTCAATATCCATCAGCTCATCCATATTGTCAAGTGGCAACATATCAGAATCCAAAAGAACGATTCGTGAGTAGTCAGTAAGAGAAAAGGCGATTAATTTGGTCCAGCACTCGGAAAATCGCGAATCTTCAACATAGTCTTGCGAAGTGGCTGGTGATATGCGTTGTACCTCAAGTGTCCTGACGTTTCGTTTCTTGAGAATGTCGAGACCGGCCTCAGAGAGGGTACTCGTGTAGAGAACAAGCAACGGGTATTTTGACTTGACACAACGGAGACGGTGGTTGAGTGTCAAGACACCTTTCAGGTAGTCGGTGTTTGTCACCAAAGTTGCCCATACTACTGAGAAGAGTCAGTAACGGTAGTCTTGGGTTCTCGGATTGGAAGTGCAAGCCTTTGGTTTGCTTTGGAGGTTTTGTTCTGGCAACCATTTTGTTTGAGCTGTGCAATGAAGTACTGAAATTGTAGGATTTGTGATGTTTCTAGTCAAACGAAAGCAAACTGGGTCGGTGTTGATCTGCCAACCATGCCGTAAGTGGCTGTGGACGGCACATGCTTGAAGGTTTATTGAGTGGACAGGAACTCGCCGATCAAGGATAAATGCATTGCGCTATGTGATTCGAGCCTATTGTAGTCCATGCCAAGCGCCATCCCCACGCTTTGATCTGTAGCCTATTCTGAAGACGGCATTTATGTCTCAATGTTTTGATGAGTAGACAAATATGGCGTAGCTGAAAGACCATCGCTTCGGTCAACGGTGGGTGACTTGTTCGTAAGACCCTTCGGTACAACAAAGCTGTTATGTGGTATAGAGTACTGTATTCAATAGTCGAACTCCTTTCTCGGGACCAATGCGTGTTTTTTTATGCACAAGTTGTAGTCTTTATCGAAGCACTCTGAACAAATCAGAATTTCGATCCAAAACTCTCGCCAGCACTTGTTACAGCCATATCCCTTGTCGTCTTCAACAGTCAGTGTGCAAACATCACAGTACCCAAGGTCGTCATTAAAGACAACAGTCGCAGCATCGTCTGCTAGAGCTTCTTTGGGAGAATGGAGATAACTGTCAAGACTGCCTTCGGTCAATCCATTTGACCGGAGTAGCTCTACCATATCAGGATTTCCTGTGCGTTTTGCCCACCATAACAAATCGTGTCCTACTACAGGCCATACGATGACAGAAGCGCCCTTTTTGATGAGGAGTTTTGCAGTTTCAACGTGTCCATTAGCCACTGCCGCATGTAGAGGTGCAAGGCCCTTCCAGTTCTCGCAGTCTAGTTCGATCTCTGGACTGGACAGCAGGGCTTTTACCGTTTCGATGTGACCAAAACGAGCAGCGGAGAACAGTGGCGTGACACCATAATTGTTGGCATGGTTGACGGAGACACCAGGGACAGATAGAAGAAGCGTAACAATGTCGGCAAGGCCATTATGTGCGGCAATGGACAAAGCTGTGTCTCCAGACTTTGCGGCGAGAGCTATGTGCTTCCCTACTCCACGACCAAGAAGTTCTTCCACAATCTCGACGCAACCTCCTTGTGAGGCAGCAAAGAGAAGGCTCTTATTCCAGTTGTCGATTAGCATCAGAGTCGGCTCAGCGTCCGGATATGAAAGCAATCTTTGAAACAGCTCCAAGTTGGCACTCTCGGCAGCGGCGAAAATTGGTGATCTGTTATAAACAGTCAAAGTTGCAATATCCGACTCAGCTCCATGTTGGAGAAGTTGATCAACTGGCTCGATATCTCCCCTTACTGCTGCCACATATAAGGGACACTCGCCATCTTCATTCAATAATCTGATGGTTGATTTGGCTCCATGTCCAACTAACAGCTTGACCATCCCAGTATGACCAATTTTCGACGCTTCATGAAGCGGCGTGTTACCATCGTTATTCGCAACCGTAACAGTCGCCTCGGCACCGTTGTCAAGCAATTGCTGGACAATATCAAGCTTGCCACTTTTACATGCAGCATGCAATGGACTATTGCCAAATACAGTTATGGCTGTAATATTTGACTTCGCGCCGTGAGTCAATAGCTCTCTGACGATTTCCACTTGCCCTGTCTCTGAGGCAGCGTAGAGGGCTGTCTCATTATGGATATCGACAAATTCTATGGTCGACTCGTCTCCATGGCTTAAAAGCATCCTGACAATCTCCAGATGACCCCCACGCGACGCAACGTATAAAGGAGTCTCTCCAGTTACGTCGGCGACTGCTATAGTCGATTCGGCGCCATGGTCAATCAATAACTTGACGATGTCTATACGGCCATCTCGTGAGGCAACCCACAACGGTGTATCTCCGTCAATAGTAGGTACGGCAATCGTTTCTTCAGCTCCCCGGCTGAGTAGTTCCCGGACGATATCGGTATGACCATATCGTGATGCAATCCACAATGCAGACTTCCTTTCTTCGCCGATTGTCGAAATGGTTTTTACGGCTCCATGGTCCAGTAAGGTTTTGACAATTTCCGTGTGGCCATGCCCCGCCGCGATCCATAATGGAGTGTGGAGTTGCCCATTCTTAGCTTCAAGCATTGCTTGCACGTTACCGTGTTTGTAATTGAGAATTAGTTCGACGGCTTTGGTCTTTCCGGTTTGCGCTGCAATGTGAAGCGGGATGCGCCCCTTCCTGTCCGCCATCAGCATGGAGTCTTCGACCCCAGGACGAAGAGTTGCTTTAATCATCTCGCTTGCATCTTCATGAGTGCCTGCAATGTTTCCGCACAAAAGATGTAGCAATGTCCACTCTTTCTCGGCTATCGTGTTTGACAGCAGATTGTCTGACCCGCGATCTAAAAGCAGCTTCACCATTTCGGTGTGGCCTCTGTTGGCAGCTACCATGGCCGGTGTAGCACCGACCTCATTGAGAATACTCAGTGAGGCGGCGTCATCGTAATCAAGTAAGAGTTTCGCCATCTCGACGTCACCAGTAAAGCAAACTATATGCAAAGGAGAGCCCATAGAGCAATGTTCCAATGTCATGCCATCAGGCCCATTTTGCAGTATCAGTTTAGCCACCTCAGTCTTGTTGGTCCCGAGGCATGTTCTATGTAAGGCGCTCATTCCATCAGAGTCCTTTATAGTTGGATCGGCGCCATGCCGGATGAGAAGTTGGCAGCACGTTAGGTTCCCCTGCGATGAAGCCGCATGCAGCGGCGTCCAGCCATCCTCGTCTTGTGCATGCTTGTCTGCTCCGTAATTCAGCAATGCCTCGACTGCTTCTTCATACCCGTAATGAGCTACCAAATGTAGCGGAGTTTGCTTCGTTGGCGCTGTACACGTCAAGTCCGCCCCTGCTTGGAGTAGCTTCTGCACAATCTCGGGCATGTCAGCCTTGCAAGCTTGCAGAAGCGGAGTTCTTCCATACGAGCCCCGCCTGTTCACGTTTGTTTCGCTTATGAGGTGGCTGACCATGTCTTTCCATCCATAGCCTAAGGCATATTCGAGAGGGTAGGGTGGTTCGTGGTTTTCTGGCTCCCCCTTTTCTCTGTGCTGCCTATTCATGGTTGCGGCCACATACTCAGAAAAAGGCCTCCAGAAGGGGTTCTCTTCCCTCATTAGGTCTGTGGCAAGTTCCCACACAGAAGCATCGTGGAAGGCATTCGTCATATGCTTCACCCATGCTCCTATGGCATACCAACGAAGACTTCTGGCAGTGATATCCGGGTCGTATTTTTCATACCAAACTTGGGGTTGATTGAAATACTGAAGACAGGCCCTGGCGATGACTGTGTGGTGGTATGCTTCGTAAGAGCTTTGCAGTTGGTTGTTGCTCTGGATCCAACTTGGTAGTGGAAGATGCTGTCCAAGGTATTGGCGTGCCGAAAAGTGCAGTATGTAAACTAACATGTTCTTCACCTCTAACAACGGCCCACACAGTCCAACTATCTCTGTCTTGACGTAGTCATCGTCATATTCGTCAGGATACTCATCTGGATCTAGTTCTTCGAACTGTGTGATCAGGACAGCTTCTGTTATTTCCTCGACTGTGAGAGCCCGCCTCGCAAATGCAGCCCAGCGTAGCAGGGCAAAGACTCGGTCTTTCTCCCATGGAGACATCTCCAGGATTCTCTTCCAATTATGATCATAAAGACGATCAAGTCCCGGGGGTGTGTTCTCCACAGCTTCGTGCAAGCGTTTCTTACTCATTCCTTTCCTGAGTGTCTCCTCTTGCATCCGGATCCATAGAAATTGGCCTTCACATCTTTTTGTCATTGCTTCCGAAATGGTCGTTCTAATATCCTCGCTCTTGTTGGATAGCTTCTTATCGACAACGGACTGTGAAAAAGCTGCAGTATCATATCGTACGTCATCTGTGATGATTCTATACTCCGTGAACAGCCCCAGTGCGTTCTCTTCCAAAGCGTTCCTGATTTGTGGCTCATCTCGACTGACAAACAAGAGTCGCGCATTACTATTTTCGACTGCCTGTACAACATCAGAAAGAAACTGAGTGAGGGAAGAGTCACCGCTTTCAAGCTGTGAACACTCATCCAACCCGTCAACGATAAATGTGCATCCAGGTACATCTTCGACGATCTTGGCAAAAATTTTCAATCAAGTTCCTCCGAGAAGCCTTTTCGGTAGGAAAGGCCTCCCAAGCCCGCCGGACGCATTCGAAAGCATCTTGGTGCACGTCAGCCACCTGTTGTATCCAGGATCGTAGCGCTAGGTAAGGAGTATCTCGAGTGCCAAGGTCGGATGTGAAGAAGAAGTAGGAAACAGGTGAAGCAAGAGTTTTCGATAGATGCTGTACGATACGGGCGCAGAGGACTGTTTTACCGAATCCCGCAGGGCCATTGATCCAGAGCAGACCTGCAGAGGTTGGGTCTTCGGGAGATAGCCAAGTTTCAAACTCTTGCCGATCAAAGATCCAACTGCATGTGTTTTCGACTCGTTGGTCTAAAGAGTCTTGATACTTATCATTGGAAGAGGGGATTCCCAACCAAGAGTAGATATCACGTCGCATTTTATCTAGGTACAACTTGTTAGTTGACAGATTATCATATAAGAAACGACTTACTTTTCATTCCTTGCTCCATGTTGAGCAAGATTTGCCTTACATCAGACCAGCCGTCATCCTTTTGATCTTCAGAATGTTTTTGGCTTTTGTGGTCGACCGAAACCAGGTTGTGCAGCTGTTGCACTAACTTTTCGAATATTTCGACTTGCTCAATGCGATCCTCCTTGCCTCCAAGAGCCCACCTGAGTCTTTTTCGTCTCGACTGTAAAATACCAGCAAACCGCTCATTTTGGTTCAAAGTCTGCTGTGTGTTCCCATTATCGCAAATGGTCTTGGCAATGATGTGAAGAATATCATGAATAACGCCCGCCGTATTTTCGTCATCCAACCCACTGTGATGATCTGGTAAAAGTCGTCCTTGCGATATTCCTACGCTAGCGCCCCATTGCTCGAATCTTGTTGTAGTGGCGCGGAACCGCGTATCGAGAACGTGAGAATCGGTGTTGGAAGATTTGTATGATTGAAATCTTTCCAATGAATCTAGACAGGTATTGAAAAGTCCAGCTATGCCTACGATTCCTATCGCCAGCCCTGCTGCCTCCATTTCTTTTCCTGTTGGATTTGATGAGGGGTTTTGTTTGAAGCTGCTTATTTCTTGTGTTGATGCTTACTATTATGTAGGTGTATTAGGGGTCCAACAGGGCTGTTTGCAAGGCTCACAGGGCTTAGATCCAGCCAGTAGAGTCTTGGCAGGCTGACCACTAACCGGTCAGAAAGATTGTCGACTAGGAATTGAGACGACGAAAATAGAGGCTCAGCTTATGCTGCTCCTGGACCGAGTTCCTGATTCACTTATTTTTGCACCATAACGCTAAGACGTCATCTTTTCTGTCTGACCCTAGCTTGTTCTAAAATCTTTCACCACTTGAGGTCCTCACATAACAAACATCTCCTCCTCTTCGTCACTGTCCTCATCCTGCTCCACAAGATCAATAACAAGCGCCGACTTGTCATTCACCTTGTCAAGCTGAAACCCAGCTGCCAAAGAATCCGTCGCATCGTTTATGCAGCCTGCCACATCCAAACCAATATCCAGTTCCTTCAGCGCAAGACAGATAGTGCGGAAGTGTTCATGGTGCACATCTGCGTTCTCACCCGCGTCAAAAATAAGTACAGCGTTTCGGTGGAACAAGCAAAAGTCGTCTTTCAGTCCAGCATGGTTTTTGAGGGCGGCAAGTTTCTCAGGAGTGGTGCTTGCGCTGGTAACGAGACGTGTGAAAAAGCCTGCTTGGAGGAGGATATTGACGGATGAAGGGTTTTGAGGAGAGAAGATGACCACGTTAGGTGGAAGGCCAGAAGCCGCAGTTGCGTCCATTTTGACGGTGATATTTTGTTACCGTGATTTCGTGGTGACTGAAAAGTTTGAAGACCAATATCCGCTGCGCACTGGAGCTTCTCGTGATGAGTCATCACGTATAGGGTAAGCTTACCGGGAAAAGTGGTCAATCATTAACGGAGTTACAACAAGCGGTTGTCCTTGAAATATGATTTGAGAGATTTTCAACCGTAAGAGATACCTGATTGTTGATCATTCTAAGTATTTGAAAATGGTTTGCCTCTTTCCCATCTTTCCTTCCTGCAAACACCGAGGTGTTGGCGGTGGAGGAGACACTGGCAGCGTGAGCTCAAAAGAACAGAGTTATTATCAAACCAGCCACCACGCCTTGAGTAAGGAAATACAGGAAACAAAGGGCGAAGAGTGTCGACATAGGAATGATTGCACGATAATGTACGCGTGAAGGTATAGTAATTCGGATTATCCTTCTTCCTCATCCAACGCTATCTGCTTCTTTTTGAGCCGAGTTGCCGGGTAAGCTCTGGCGATCCCAACCCCAAGCCCCGCTCTAAGAAACGATAAAGAGATAAGATTAGCTCGAAGTTATAGCACTAGCTCTTTTTGGCCAGAACTGGTAGAGCTACTGATAAGAGCATATCAAATCCCTAACTTCACCATCCACCAACCACCTCCCCTAGAGCTCATATCCCGACATAACCTTATCCACGTTTGGAAGGAGAGCACGCGAGCCTTAGATATAGAGCGAAGGAATAGGGAACTTTTGAAGTCTTGGCAGTTGCGATAACGGACATGGCCGTACTCCGCCAATGTTGTTTATAGATAAAAGATCGTCAGTTCTCAATTGACTTCTTTGAATATTCTCCTCTTCTTTGCGTTGTTCCAACAAGTTCAATTCCATCTCACCCTAAAGGTGTCGAGTCAAGATGCGTCTGTCAACTATCCTCGCTGGAGCAGCCCTGTTCTCATCCTCACAGGCTCTCAACATCCTTCTCAACAATGACGATGGATTCGGCTCTGGAAACTTGCGTGAGATGTACCGTCTTTTCAAGGAAAAGGGTCACAATGGTAGCCAAGCTCTCTCATTTTTCTCGAAAAATCACAACTGACATGCATTGACTAGTCTGGCTCGTTGCACCAGCCACCAAGCAAAGTGGCAAGGGTGGTACTTCTGATTTCACCGCCGAGGGCAATTTGACAGGCCCCTCTCAATATGACCTCATTCCCAAGGGCGCACCATCGGTAGGTTGTCACATACATGGATTGTCATGATGTGGACTAACATACCGTTGTTAGGTCGGAAGCGATCCCAAAGACAGCCAGATTTGGTACTACAATGGCACTCCTGCTGCATGCACGTTTGTTGCTCTCGACTATGTGCTCCCGCGTTACGCCAACTTTAGCGTTCCTGACCTTGTGGTACGTTCCTTTGTTACTTGATTTTATGAACTGGATCTTGACACTTATATGTTTAGGTAACTGGTCCTAACTATGGAACCAACCTGGGTGGTTTCGTGTGGACTCTTTCAGGTACTGCTGGCGCTGCGTAAGTCCTTACCAAAGTATCGGTCTTGAGACGCGCAAAATGCTAACAGAGCTGTAGATATGCCGCAACAAACCGTGGTCTTCCCGCCATTGCCATCTCAGCGAGCAATCAAGAAGTCCCCTACTTCGAGGTCACAAACCGCACCAACCCAGCCACATGGGCTGCCCAAGCCTCTGTCAAATTTGTCGAGAACTTCATCGCCACAGCCGCCAAGAACGGCCCTCTCTTGCCCATTGGTTACGGCGTCAACGTAAATCTTCCCGTGCTGACGGAAAAGGACCACGACCCCGAATTTGTGCAGACGCGGTTCACCGGTAATGCGCACGTTAACGAAGCCGTTTTTGATGCGGAGAAGGGAACTTTCACGTGGGCTAATATCAAGCCTTATGCTGCGGGCGTAAACGCTTGCATCAACGGTAACTGTTCGCTGCCTGGTGAGACATACGTTGTTGAGAACGGAAAGGCATCTGTGTCCTTCTATACGGTGGACTACAGTGCTCCCGAAACAGAGTACACTGAATCACTCATCGACCGAGTTGCTTCTTTCATTGGGAAATAGACAAGGAAGAACCGGCCATAGAGCTGTTTGGTCAACAATGCCATAAATCATAACAGAAAATAAATAGTATATATTGTTACATGATATCATGCGCCGGCTTTCCCATGCGTAATTAAAAAATGGCAAGTTCCACATTCCTTTCTCGTGCCGCCTTCTCAATATCGAACGTCGAAGTCCCATTTTCCCACGCCTCATCGATCAAGTCAAACATAACCTTCATCAGTTCAGCCGTGTCATTAGCAAATGATCTCTTCACATCTTCCACCGTCCGTTTCCAGGTAGGATGTAGCTTTAGCAGCGGAACCTCCAGACCAGCGACAAGGACAGGATATTTCAAACCGTTATGTACAAGCAAGTGCTGGTTGCGAGGCTCTTCGTAAGCTTTCAGAAGAGCATCTATCGATGCAATGAGCCGACACAGTACAATTTCTGTACTGGGAAAGTTCTTGGGCGTCTCATCCACATGGTCGAGGATGCCCCTCGCTTTTCGATCCATTCTCTGACGGCGACGGAGTTCGAGGATACCCGCCAATTTCCAGGACTCCCAGTAATGCACTTGCAGTGATTCACCTATGTCGCCAGGCCATGCCCAGAAGCGACCTTCAGTATCCTCTGGATCGTCTTCGATGAGTCCTGCAAATATGTCTAGTAATGATCGCGGAACACCTGACACGACTTCAATGCCATCGGCCCGACCGTCTTGTGTATCATCCTGAAGACAGCGAAGCAACTTCCAGACACCGATAGATGGGCCGGCTCTCCCGACGACCATGGATGGAAGGTCCATGACACCCAGAACTTCCAGAACGTGCTGATGATAGAGATTGTCAATGGGGATCTGACCTGAAGTTTTCAGCTTGTTTCGCAAGTCGTAGACGTTGACCATGAGTTCGAGGTACATGGTCCATTCTTTTGCTTGAAGCAACTACACTAGAGTCAGTAAACATACACTGAGAATCAGGTTCTGTAGGATGCGAAAGGATAGAAGGATAAGACAGATAAAAGTGAGATGTAAGAGTGAAAAATGGTAGACATACACATAGCGTGCAGACGAGCAACCCAGCACACACGGTTGCGACATGGAACTTCTCGAATCGGGCAGTAAGCTCCTGACGAAACGTCTGCAAAGCTAAATCGACGTACTCCATTGACTTGACCGACATGCCATCATCGAGGTAGCCCTGTATGGCGCCAGCGATCATGACGAGGGCTGGACTCTGGAGCGCCATCTCTTCGAAGAAAGGTTTAATCCAGGAACTCGCTTCCGTCGTGTACAGCAGATTGAGCCCATTGCGCATGACTAGACCAAGTTTTAGTTACTATCCGCTTAATTACCGATGTCGGTAACATGAAAAGAGGAGAAGGAGTAATGACATCTCTTGAAGATCCGATCTGATGGATCAGGTACGCCTGTCGCGCTTCGGGGCGAAAATGTCGACGACGACTCTGTGCTGGAGGGGTTATGATTCGATGTCGCTCCAGAAAGGGAGTTTTCGGAATCAATTGACATGTCTGGATTGCTACCAGCAACACTGTGAGGATACTGGGGTTGCTCTTGTTGCTGAGGATAAGGTAGCGTGGGAGGCTGAACGAATGACGCGTCGGGGATGGAGGCTCCGGCAAAACGTCCCCTAGAAGCAACACCGTTCACCCATCTCAACGGCGTAGAGTAGCCCTGGCATCTCATGCCTCTTTGGGAGCAAGCCTGACACTCTGGACGTCCTTGGTCGCATTTGCGCTTCCGGGCTTTACAATTCAGGCATCCTCCGCGTGAGCGGGCCATGACCAAAGTCTCTTCTACCTAGAGATAACCCAGGTGCCAACCTCTGGCCCGGAACCCTGGGATGGTTGGACAGCTAGCTTCGGGTACAAGATCTGCGGGGAGACCTAAAAAAGAATGGGCTCAAATGAGATAGGTCGAACGAATGATAAGAATAGTAGTAAGCTCGTAACCGTAGGTGCTGTATCGATCGGTTGGCCGCGTATCGGCAATTCAGGGATATTGGACGGGTTACCCAAAAAGAGGGGAGAGAGTGGGAAAATTAAAGCGAACTTGCTGTTTGCGGGGGCGCGCATGAGAGAGTATATAGTCCGAAAAGGGGTGAAAGAGGCGCCGCGCAACCAAGTACCCAAATGAGTTTAGTCTGTCGAATTTCCTTCTCAGATCATCTTATCACAGCCACCCACCAGGTCGTGTCCTGTTGGTGGCTTGATTTTTGTCGAAACGTGGAGAGTAGCGAGCCACCAAAGAGAGTGGAGGGAAGAGAAGCGAAGCGAGTGACTTGTCCAGCCAGGGTCCGTTAGTGACAAGACGGTGGGACCAGGATGTTGAAGATAAGTACCGACAAGGGTCAGACGGCAGATTGGATGCTGTAGTGCCATAAGGGTGTCAGAAAACAGCGGAAGGATTTGGGTGGAAGATCGACACTTTTGGGTGTAAATGATTCCGATGTTTTCTGACACCCTCTAGAGTGCTCACTAGCCAAAGTTAATTTTTGCGTACGGACCACTTCTTGTTGCTTTGTTCTCTGTTTCTACTTCTTTTCTCCCCCTATGTCACAAGTCTCACACTCTGTTGGACGCGACTCGACGTCAGGGCTGCGAATGTATCAAGTCTGTCTCGTGCCTTGAAGTGCACCAAGAAGCACTCATGCATGCACGTACGCACATCAATATTCCACATGCGCGTGCGTGTGTGTGTTTGTATCTCTGTGTGGCTCTAATTTAACGAGGCGATCTCTCCTGCTTTTTTGGGGCACCTTAACGGCAATTGATTGACTCGTATCCCACTCTATCCCATTATTCCAAACCTCCAACTACAAGTTATATAACCTAGCCGCCTCGTGCAGGAGCAGCAGATCAATTCATCATATTTAACCTCTCTATATTGACTGTCGCATTTCCTCTATAACTGGCTTAAATCTACCTGTATTACCATCATCATCGACATGGCATCTTCCGACCCCGTGGTTATCCCCGGCGAGGTCCGTTTGATCCTGGGTACGTTCTCACAGCAATACGACTCCCTACCCAGTGATGATCGCCATCGCGAACTCGATATTGACTCAACATAGCAGAAGCATCAACCGACGCGTCTACCTTCGTCCTTCAACCAACACCTTCCTCAGATCCCAATGAGCCATTGGTGAGATCAGCCAGTTCAAAGATACTCGTCACCGTCAGTTAATAAGTTCCCACTCTAGAACTGGTCCTTTTGGCGCAAATGTGTCAACTTCGGCTTCACCATCGCCGTTACGGTGGCCGCATTCACCAATCTCTCCATCCAAACCGTCTTTTGGCAGCAGATGACTGTTGATATGGGCGTTACTATCACACAGCTTACCTACTCTTCCTCAGCGCAGATAGCTGGTCTAGCAATGGGATGTTTGTTCTTTATCCCCTTCACTATCAAGTATGGACGACGACCGACTTATATTCTGTCTTGCATTGCTCTTGCGGCTGTTTCCTGGTGGAGTGCTAGGATAGAGACTAATGCGGAGTTGATCATCACACAAATCATCACAGGCCTTGCTGGGGCTATTAATGAGACTGCTGTGCAGATGACGGTAAGACATATTGGTTTCCTCTTGTCATGATTACACTAATATCTCTTCAAGATTGCCGACCTTTTCTTTGTCCATCAGCGAGGCTCTGCAAATGCAATTTACTTTACTGCCGTCATGGTGGGTGCCTTTCTTACTCCTATGGCTGCGGGCACACAAGCTGCCAGTCAAGGCTGGAGATGGTCTTATTACAGTCTGGCCATTTGCTTAAGCATTCTCTCTGTCATGTTCGTCGTCGCCTTTGAGGAGACAAAGTATATCCCTGTCACAGTCGGCCACACTCATGTCACCGACGCCGCATCTACAGAGCGTCCCGAATCTAAAGATACCGTCGACGAAAAGACCAAAATGGAAAGGGTCACCAGCATCGCTACCCAAATTGACACCAACATTCCCATGAACACATGGCGTCAACGTCTTCGTCTCGTCACCACAACCCCAGAGTCTCTGACCAAGCTGTTCATGATGCCTCTTCATGTTATCACCCTGCCTCACGTCATGTTTACAGCTTTGCAGTTCGCCTCTGGAGTTTGTTGGCTTGTCATTTTCATGACAGTTACCTCCATTGTATTCTCTGCGCCTCCGTATTCTTTTACCACTGCTGGAGTTGGATATATGGCTCTTGGTCCGTTTGTGGGTAATGTCTTTGGAAGTATCTACGGTGGACCATTTGCCGACTGGGCCATTGTTCGGCTGGCGCGAAGAAACGGAGGTCTTTTTGAACCCGAGATGAGACTTTACCCTCTTGCGGTTACCACCATTCTCATGGCTGGTGGCATTATCATGTTTGGTGTGACTGCTGACCGAGTAAGTAATCCCAAGTATAGCACAATTGTCTGTTTAACTAACCTTCTTAGGGCATGCATTGGATATATCCCTCCATTGGCGGAGCTTTCTTCGCTTTTGGACTCGGTGCCAATGGCGACATGACCTTTACTCTTGTCATTGACACATATCGCGAGCTCACAGCCGAAGCTTTTATCGGAATTGCCTTTATGCGCAACGCCATCTCGGTCGCTATTCCTTTCGCCATCGTTCCCTGGATGAACACTATGGGTTTGTCTAATATGTACATCCTGTCCGGTGCCATTGCTTTTGCTATCGGATGTCTCTTTATTCCCATGATTATCTGGGGCAAGAAGATCCGTACAACTTTGGCACCGAGATACTGGAAGTTGGTTGCTAAGCGATCCGAAATTTGATGATGCGTCATGTTCTAGTGATGGGTATAATTTGGAGTTGTGGATTATAGTGGTTGGAATGATTTCATGGGATGGTTTGTTTCTAGTTCATGATGGAAAGATAGCTAGTTCAAGCAAGCAATTCAATTTGATATGTTCTTTACAAATTCGCTGCAACTCTGCCAGGAAAGTTGGTCAACCGATAGCAATCAATAATGGGTTTCCCATGCCACATGGTCATGACCCCAATAGCAACGACTCCATTCATCCATCCATACCTGCTCTTTCCTGGTGCCTCGAATCTGATGTGCGTAAAATACTCCACATCGTCCTGCAAAACCGTATCTTGCTCGCCGACCTTATCTTCCACCCCCGGGCCGGTCCTGTATACTCCCTGTGCTTTGACAAGGATGTGCACGTCGTCATCTGTCTTGAGCATATACATGGCGTTTAACCGAATAAAAGACTAGGTGACCCTGTATTAGTCTGTCTTCAGTGGACATGGTGATGATGATAATAAAGGTCAAAATAGTTACCTTTTTGGGATTGAGCACTTCGGCCCAGTCTGCGCCGCTCTTGTCAACGATTACACCCTTGATTTGAGGCCCATGCACTGTTCCTCCTTGAATAGGAAGATACAGCCGCGTCTTGTCTGTACTGTCTACGCCTTCAATCGACGCCACCCCGCCGTTGTCCATGTCGGCAACAATGCGGTAAATGAATTCGAGATGTGGCATCCGCATCCGAGGCAAGGAAGGTTCGGAATGAGAGTAGTCATTTCCGGGAGAGGGCACATGATCGGTAGCCTCAGGAGGAATAGTCTTGGATGGCATTTTGGACACAGTGATAGCGTCTGGAATAAAGGATATGGTAACTACTTTTGGGAAGTTCAGACGACCATTTATGTTGATATCTCAAGGGTTGCTCTTACATGCATCTGCATCATGTCGATCATGGATCTAGTTCGTGCCGTTGAGACATGCCGATTACCGGGCGCATCTATTGCCCCAATATGGAAAGTGGATGCGCTTCGGTTAGATCAGTTAGTTCGTTTAGCAAGACTGGTCTCGTCCTGTTTCGTGGTGGCAATGCATCGTCGGCATCCATTCTGACATGTCTAGAATGTTTCGTGCGGGGTGATCCAGGGGTTCTGGACTCGGATATCTCTTTCGCCAAGAGTCTAGACAAAACCGCGCATATCTGTCTCTTTTTAATAATTCTCGATAAACAATCTTGGATCTGTCATCTTTCCCTCTCTCATACCCACTCACCTTATCCTGTTATCAACATGCCTGCCACTACAAGCTGGAAAAGCATTGCCGCTCTCCATCGTGAGAAGCAGGTCGAAGCAGTACCCAAAGAATGGCTCCTCCCAGAGAAGCAACTCGAAACGTTGAAAGATGGCGATCGCCTCATTGAGTCCAAGGCTGTTCATAGATCTGGACTACTTTCCGACAAGGAGATCAACATTACCGAGAATTTCACTGCTTCGGAGTTACTCGAGAAGATACACAGTCAAGAAATCACCTCAGAGGATGTTGTCGTCGCCTTCTCCAAACGCGCTAGTCTTGCTCAACAATTGGTACGTCTCATCTACTCACTTGTTACGCACGAGGACTAATAGTGCGCAGACATCCTGTTTGACCGAGATCTTCTTCGAAGAGGGCATTGAAAGAGCTAGACAGCTCGATAAGCAATTGAAAGAGACTGGAAAGCTGGCAGGCCCCCTACATGGACTTCCCATCAGTCTCAAGGTAAACAAAACCTACTCAGCTGGATGTACCACCACTAACTAGTCAGGATTCTTATGTCGTCAAAGGTCATCATGCCACAGTTGGATATGTCGAATTTCTTCGACAACCTATCCCAGACACAAACTCAGCACTAGTCGATCTACTTCTTGATGCAGGAGCAGTTCTGTACTGCAAGACCAATCTTCCTCAAACCATGATGGTGCGTAATATGCTTTCGGCCCCGAGCCCTTTCTGACCCATCTTTTGCAGACGGCGGATTCAGAAAACAACATCTTTGGCCGCGCTCTCAATCCTCGCAGAACAACCCTGACAGCAGGTGGTTCAACCGGCGGTGAGGGTGCCCTTGTTGCTTTCAGAGGGTCTTTACTTGGAGTTGGCAGTGACATCGCCGGGTCCATCCGCATTCCATCTCTCTGTTGCGGTATATACGGCTTCAAACCAACATCAGACCGTGTGCCTTTCGGTGGACAATCAGAATACCCCTTCCGCAGACTCCATATGCCTGGCGTGACGCCAGTTGGTGGACCCATGGCAAACTCTGTAAAAGATCTGGAATTATTCATGAAGACCACTTTAGGCCAAAGACCTTGGAACTATGACCCCTCGGTCGCCGATATTCCATGGAGAGATCTTAGCGGTGCTGCTGATAAGAGACTAACCATTGGAGTCATGGCCGAAGACCCTGATTATCCTCTGAGCCCACCTGTCCGCCGTGCTCTAGAAAAAGCTGCATCAGCCCTTGCAAATGCTGGCCATAAGATCGTTCACATCGCAGCCAACTCCAAGATCAACGCAGGACATGGTGCAAGAATCGGCTTCCAGTACTTTACTTTGGTCGGCCCTGACCCTGACACTATTTCTCGAGAGTGTGGTGAGCCCCTCGTTGCTTCGGTAGCCAGAATGGTCCATCCTTTCTCCAAAGGCGAATTTCCTGTTCGTCCCGATCTCGAATTGGCAGATAAGTTGTTCAGTCTAGGTGAGGTCAAGCTGGAATATGTCACGGCTTGGCAAAAGGTCTGGCGCGACAATAGTCTCGATGTTATTCTCGCACCGGGAGCATCGTCGACGGCTGTTCCGCATGATACCTACGGAAACCCGGTATATACTTTGATGTGGAATGTTTTAGATGTGAGTAAAACACTCGTCAAAGATCCTTACAACTTATACTGACCTAATAGTTCCCCGCTGGAATTATTCCTTTTGGCACATCGTCCAAACTTGTCGATGGCGAGGTCGTCAAGGCCACAACTGCCTTTGAGCCAGATTGTAAGTCATGCAAATTTTAAGTCTTGGATGCCTTTTCTAACACTGCTTAGATGTCCCAGAAGAAACCGATGGTGCACCTTGCGCGATCCAGATTGTGGCGCCTCGGTTCAGAGACGAGGAGTGTCTACAAGCCATGCGAATAATCGACATGGACATCAGACACTCTCCATCGCAGAAGCTGTAGAACAATGCTTCACAGTAAATCAGTTTTGTAGCATGTATATTATTGAGCAAACAAAGATGTCCCCTCGCAGGATCAAAAGTCATCCAATGAGAAAGAGCCCATATCATGCAGTACATATCGTAGTTACTCCTAACATTGTGCCGCACAAATGACTGTCGCCCAATGGTAGCTTATATTGGGGCTATGTTGATGAATAGTGGAGGGGGACAGGGGTTTTAGTAGGCTGGCTATAAGGCTGAATTAGCACTGCCTACTAGTGTGCTTCGAAAAGTGTCAGTCGGAGTTTGAATTGATGGAAGACAATCCCGCCAGCTCATGAACGTAGTATTTCCAAGGTGTGTAGCATGGTGATTTTATTTGAGGATGCAGAATGGACTAGGTAGGTAGAGAAGAGAGATTTGCGATACTATAGCGACCTATTTAGAATGAGGTTGTGTTTTTTGAGGCTACCTACCTGCTTGATACAGGTAGCGAGAGCTAACTAAATGTGGTCAAAGGTAACTTAACTGGTCACTGCGTACCAATTCTGCCTTCTCAAATGATGCTTCTGGTCAATCAGACTCGTTCACAAGCATGATCCTCCCTCCCAAGTTTTGTATCGTAGAGGTCACCCCTATAAGCCCGTCCCAGCTCAAGCTTCGAAATATTAAAATCCAAAAATCAAGGTTCTGCAAGAAGAGAAATGGTCAAAAATGATCCACATTAGGAATCGAAGAGGCCGAAAATTTGGATGCCATGCAAGGTTAACTTACAAGTTCATCAAATGTTTCAATCGTTTATAATTCCTGCGATACTCGGATGACTTTCCAAAACATGACTCACTTCGGTCTCCAAGGCATATTCGGAGATTTCCAGATGCATGTTGGTTGAGCAAAACTTAGTCTAGACAGGCAATCGCGTAAAGATTATGCACTCAAGGTTATTTGCACTGCCATATGTAACGTGAGTCACACGGCAGGAGCAACCAACATGCCTACATACCTACCTACCTGTCTATCTATCCACCTACAAAAGCAATCGCCATTCCTCCTTCGACATAATATTTCATCCGCATCACATCATGGAAAAGGTACGCAAGACTTATTTTGACCCTTTGGCCACGACCAAGGGTCAGATACACGACATCCTTAACGACCTTCCCGAAGGGTCAGCACATCCTTTCAGCCCCGAACGTATCTTATTATGCCGCACCAAGAACGGAATCGAAGAAATCTCCATCTCGGGCCACAATGACGAGTTTTTCTACAATGCTATTGATCTCGGAGAGATGGGCGAGATACTCTTACGGCGGATGGAAGGCTTCAAAGACAAACTAGGTATATTCAGCGACTTTCAGATCATGCAGGCTCCATCTACCACGTTCAAGATTCCCATCGCATCATCAAAGATTTCCATCCTGGCAGTTTCGGAACGATATCCCACATACTACGACTTGTGCTTCGGCAACGAGAAAGGCAAGACTTCTTGCTGGTGTTCTCGGTCAACCATCGCAGGCATCACGCATAGTGGTGATAATAATCACGGGAAAGACCTTCTCCAGTACGCTACCCTGCATGGGAGTACTATGACAGAGGAGCCTATTTGTGTTTTTATTTCTGGGTTCAGGCGAACGCAGATCACAAGGTTCCTGGGGACTCACCCAGCACTGATGGTGGCAGATCACGAGGAAAAGGTATGCTCCAGTAGCGATGAAATCTTGGATCATCAAACTAACCTTTACAGACATTGTACATCGTTCCAGTCCCTTTAGACAAGGCAACCATCGGCGAAGCAACCATATGCTGTCCTCTAGTGGTCAAGCGCGATAGGGACACACTAGTGTGTTCCATATTGCCTCGAGCAACAGTAGATCCAGCACATATATGTGAAGGGTCGCGCACTGAGAGCCCATGCTTCTCTGAGGCCATTTCCAGTGCTGAGTTCACCATCACTGCCCCTCGGGAAGAACCTGTTCAACGTGAGTGGTTTTGTATTTGAGCATCCAGATCATTATCTAACGTGAAGCAGGATCGCAGGAGATGCAGGTTCCAGAGCCTGCTCCAACAGAGATCAAGGGTGAACCTTTGAAGAAGCGCACCGCTGTTATCACCACCAACCCCAACACTCTTCCTGATCTGGTCAGTTACTCTGACGTGCAGATCATTCGATTCGGCAATGGGCTTGAGTTCATTAACTCGGAAGGAACCATCGAAGAAGACAATAACAAGTCTACAGTTGTCCTTCCCTGTATCTTTGGTTCTCGACTCGAAGGGCCAGTACTTCTCGCCACCGGAAAGACTCCAAACAATGTCCCTTTTAGCGATTCCAAGGCCTTGTGCTCTTATTACAAACAGCTCGATAGCGTAGTTGTTGTCGTCGATGAGAAAATGACCGACAATGCACGAAACTTGGCCCCCAATTTGCGAATCAACGCCCTGTTTATTGTACAGCTGGAGACCGAGGAAAAGCTCGAGACTGCAGACAAGGTCTCTGATGCGTTGAGTGCAGCAAACATCAATGCTGTGACTGCATTGGCAGGACCACAGTCTCTCATTTTGGCTCGCGCTGGCAATAAGTTTTACTTCTACCGCGGTCTGGCAAACCCAAAGGTTCTAGATGCCTCCAAGCTGGAATTTGGAGCGGATGTTACGGAAATCCTCAAGGACGCCAATCTTTCTTCTTTATTGGCTGCTAATATTTCGAGAATCTTTAACCTTGACGAGGACGACAGCATTGTTCTGCCCTATACTTCCCAGATCATCAACACCCACGAATTGGCGCAGCTGTTCGATAAAATGACTATCGATGAGGTCAAGGCCATGCGTGATGACATCGCAGTGGCAGTTCCTCAACTCCAGGCGATTTTCGGCGAGAAAGAGCTTCAGCGACTGTCTAAGGACCTCGTGAATACGCTCTCTACCAAGGTCGACAAACTTGTGGGCCCTATGCGAAACGAGTACGTTACATTCTTGAGAACAGAGTTCGACATCAACAACAAAGAATCTGTGCTCAAGAAGAACAAGATGCTGGGTGCGTTACGAAAGGCTAGCAAGAATGTTCAAAGTTCCATGGAGACGGTGATATCGAGCTTGACAAACATGATGTCTTCTCAGACAACTTCGAAGAGAACGCATGACTTGAAGAGACTACTTCGAAAGACGCAGATTAGCAACAACGTCGAGGCGACCAAGTCGATGACTTTTGAAAGTCTTACAGAATTGTTCGAGAACCATGCTCAGGATATGGGCGTCATGCTACTCAACATCGAGACGGTACCATACAAGGAGCTTTTAAGAAACCTACAGGGTACTACCATAGATGCCAAGTGAGTACATTGATTCTTCGTTTAAGTATTTTGAGATGACTAACATTTTTCAGGCCTGTTTGTGCTCTTGACGATCGTATCCTCTACCTGGACGGCTTCGACGCAGGCATCACCATGGAGCAGTCCCAGAGCGAACACCACGGCCCTCTCCGAAGCCAGTCGGGCCCAAACCATCCCGTTCTTGCGCTTCCATACCTCAACAAGACACGCGGAGTAGGTTCCATGCTCGCATGGGTATGTTGGGATGAGTTTGTCAATCTGGAGAGTCCCTATACCGTACGCTGGATGGAAAAATGCAACGAGTCTCATATCGCTGCGCTACGAATCATAATGCGAGATACTCTGAGTCAGGCTGTAGCTTCGCGAGAGTTTGACTTCCAGGCTGGGTCTCCCCAGATCGGACAATTGATGAGTTCGCTACTCATGGCTGCTATGGCGAAACTGGCAGCGATGAGAACTTCGGCGCCTGTTACTCTGGACACAGCAGAAGATACTGTTACGAGGCTGATGAGAGGTTTATTCGGTAATCTCATGACTATAGCTGGATCTGGAGTGCGGCCTTTGAGTATGGTTTGGCAACTATTTGGCCTTGCTCCACAGTACGACATTCCTGTTTCTTACGCCGACTGGGTGTGGTATGAGAATGTCGTCGAGCTATACCCCTACACTGGATGGCCATTGCAGCAGTTTCATGACAACCTAGCCAAGCTTCTTGACAAGGTCATCCTTCGAGTCATCACCAAGAACGAAGACACTGCTCAAATCAAGGCGAGCGCCGCTCAAAACATGCTTCATTATTGCAGGCTTCGGAACATCCAACTTGAGCATTGTCGCACCATTGTCACCGCGTTTGAGAGGATGCTTACCAACGGCGACGTGGATATCGCAGCTGTCGCTGAACGACTGCTAGAGAATGTCCCGAAGAAGCTTGAAAAGCAAACATCAGGGTTTACAAAGATGATCAAGTATCTGGAGCATTTATCTCATAGCGGCGAAAGACGTTGTGTGGATGATCTTGTCTATGCGAGCGTTTATACAAAGCGCTCCGCAGCGTTCAAGGAACTCAAGAATGCGGTGGCTGAAGCATGCGGACAAAAGGACTGGGAAAAGGCAAAGACAAATTGCCAGGCTCTTATCAACAAGCATAAGGAGATTGCCTCATTCTGGCAGGTTGAGCCAGAGAAGCTCAAGGTTCAGAACTTGCATACCTATCGCGAGTTGATTGGTGCAAACGTGTCAACGGATGCAGACCAGGAGACAAAGGTCAAGACAAGGAAGATCGTTCAAAGGATCCTGGATGATGCCGAGAAGACAAGGGTCCCTTGGCAGGTTGGAAAGGATGCAGAAAAGAATGGCATTGAGCCCCTTGACGAAGCATTTCTCGAATTAGTCCTCACTGGAAAGAAGCCGGATGCAGAGGAGGAGAAGGCATCTCAGGCAGTCATCGGACCGGCTGTAGTTGATGAAGGGGGCTTCTCTCAGTTTGAAGGCGCTGTTCTTTCCACATTCATCTCCACCATGGAAAAGGATCTTTCCGCTCAAGACGTGTGCGACATTCTGAACGTACCTGCTTCCTCCATGAGAGTGTTTATCAAGGCTCTGAACCCTGGTTTTGAGTGGGATAAGTTGGGGCAGCGGTTCAAGATTGTGGTTTTGGGACTTTTGAGGGACAGGACCAATCGGGTGGAGAGTAGACCCTCTTATAGGTTATTACAGTTATAGTGAAGGATGACATCGAGTTGGGTCAACAACGCTAGTATTTTTTATTCTAGTCTGTTAAGTAATGTTTATTGAATGATCAAGTTCTTTCAATATAAGTACTGGCCCTGAAGCCTTTGGTAATGACAATTCAATTTCACGTTGTTCAAGCAATTGACCTTGCAGAGAATGATCATCAATGACCCCAATCAAACTTACTCAATCTCAAAGACAAATATTTCCCTTGCAAATAAACTAATTATCAGTGACAATGATCCGGGGTCCAGACGTGGAAGGGTTCCAGTACACAGCATCGCTATCGAAAACCCCAACAAGCTCAAGCCCGACCTTTGTTCCAGGTGCCTCGCAGTTGGTCTTGCTCGTCATGTATGTCCCATAAGTAGCCTCCCATGTCGCGAACCCTCCCTTCTTGACATCCATACGCCCCAAGTGCACATTGCGCTGGTTTCCGGGGCCCCAACCTGCTCGTGAACCAGGCGCTGGCTTGAGGCTAGAAAACAAGTCCAACTTGCCGCTGCCAATGACGTTATCGCTATTGGAGAGGTAGAACGCGAAGCGGCATTTCTTGTTTCGGGCAAATTCAGGGTAGGTGAATGTAACAAGGGCAGTATTGTCATTGCCGCCGTTGCTGGGATGCTTGGTAACACGTCCTTCAGAGGTAGAGGAGATAGCGCCATTGGCGACGTTGTATTTCCAGAGTGCAGATGGGGTGAAGTAGTTGTTTGCCCGGGTCTCAAGGGGAGCGGCGAGGCCAGCAGTGGCAGCGATGAGGGCTGTGAAGACTGTTTGAAGAAGCATGTTGATAGCGAGTTGATGATTCAAATAGTTGATCTTGATTGATGTTTAGTAATGATGGAGATGTGAGTGAAGATGATAAAACGAATTTTCTTGTAGACAGAGCACATCACTTTATACCTGATACCTCTCCTTACAGCCCTTTCATAGACCTCTCTTGAACCCATGTCACTTCTCACTCTGTTTGATAGAGCGAGTCTCGCGAACTGTCAAAATAGCACTGAATAGGAGGGTATTGTCAATCTACCTAGCACAGCCCTGGCAGTCAGCTCTCTGCCATCTAAATTTATCTCATGTGTCGTCCATTATCCATCATCCAGCGACAGATATACAGTCAGTCAACCAATCGGAAAAAATTGATGTCATGGCTAAAGATCCGATTAATCACGGAGCTGGAGCTATGGCTTGGCTTAGCTACCCGTCAAAAGACGGATGTCCGTTGTGCAAGGCTGAGCTCGAATGCCACATGGAAGACTAAACTCAATAAACTCACGTGGCTGAGTACAACCCGTATCGAGACGGAGATCGGAATAGAGGAACTAACGGCCGGTCGAGTAGGTGGGCTGTGTTGATAATGGCTGATAGAACGCCCTTAACCATACCATACCATACCACAATGTGGCGTACTGCAAGTAACAGAAGGCTTGCTATGACATGCCGCTAAAAGTCTATTTCGATGTCAGATCTCGGTAGTCAGCTAAAGAAATTGTGACTGATGCGATTACATCCATCGTGTAGATAAGAACTGGAACAACGCTATGTTACTAGCAAAATGTAAGCCAGGTCATCGAAGAGGAAGACACACATCAATATGTCTTGAAACTCTTTAGATGCACATGTTCAATGGTGGAATAAGCGGAAGGCCTGGTGCTCATTTCGTGTTGGCGTTGCAGTGTGCCTTGCTGCAATTGCCTCCAATTACGTGCAATATACATGAGTTAGTTCAACTTATCGTGTAAATTCATCAGGTTCTTCCGTACCTACTATATGAGCATCAGACGATTACTAGTTACTATTAATAGTATTCGTTATGAGTAACTTAACTACCTAAATAAATGACAGTAAACTTGTCAAAACAAAAGTACTTTCTTCAGCTCTCGACTCAAGATACGGCCGCTAGTAGCTACCTGCATCGACACCACTGCCAGCCAAGTTAGACCTTTCGATCAATATCCTCGTGCTCGACAGTAGTAGGTATTTCACTACTGAAGGCCTGTGACTTGACAGTACCATCCCGGGTAACATCCGCAGACTCTCCGTCAAAGATAACGGCGATTTCCTCCAAAGCTTTCCCTTTGGTCTCAAGGAACCAGCCATATGCGATACAACTTTCAACGACTAGAACCGCAACATAGACAATGTAGTATCTCCACCCAATATTTTCCAGGCCAACTGGGTTAACGTATTGGTTGACAAAGACAGCACATTTTGTTGCCAAAACATAAACACCCATCCCCTTGGCACGGATCGAGTATGGAAGGATCTCGACCGAGTATGCAACGGGAAGAGGAGAAAATGCCATGCAGTAGAAGATTTCATAGACGAAAATGAGTGCCATCACTGCGACACCTGCAGACTTGGCTTCAGTTTCCACAAAGCGTGCCGATGCAATGGTCCATCCTGTAAAGACCAAGAGCATACCGACTGTGGAAATTCGGAAGAGTGGGCGACGACCGACACGATCGACGAACATGGCGCTGGTCAGGGCAAGGGCCCAGTTCCAAATGTTGATCAGACCGTTGACGAGAGCCTGGGTTTTCTTATCCGTAATTCCGACCGAATCCATGACTCGGGATAGATCTAAAGAGTTGTAATGTCAGCTACTTTCTCTCTTCCTGACTGGAGGAAAACAGGACTCACAATAAGAGATGAGTCCGTTGCCAGACCATTGGGACATCAGACCCATACAGACGACAAGGAACATTCGATAGCGGTTACCCTTGGTACTAACCATGGATTTCCAAGTCGTATTACCAGAAACTAGGTGCGTATCGTCAGTGATAGCGTCATGAATGATGCAGCGAAACTCTTACGCTTCTCTTGTTCAATAGCCGCCCGGATTTCTTCATACTCCAACTCAACCAGTTCAGTTCGTACGCCCTCTCCATGATATCGTGTAAGAGCCTCAAGGGCTTCGTCGCCACGGTCGTTTGAGATGAGCCATCGAGGTGACTCAGGAAGAAACCAGATAGTCGATAGTTGTATAATACTGGGGGCCATTTGTAGAAGTGAAGGTATCCTCCATGACCAAGTGCTTGGAATGACTCGTGTTCCGTAGGTAATCCATGCGGCTGCAATGGCACCGAGAAACCAACTAAACTGATCAGCTGGGAGATCAAAGGACTCAATATTGAGGTTCCTTACCAGGTGTTGCAGATGGCAGTGATTGTGACTCTATCCTTTGGATGAGAGAGCTCACTGACCATGCTCGGAGACGCAGTCGTGGCGAATGAGAGCCCAAACCCCAAGATGAATCGACTAATAACGAACATGGCAAAGTTGACACTCTCGCACTGAATGATGGCACCTGCAATCATTATAATACTCCCAACAGTGATTCCCCATCGTCTGCCGAATTTATCGGCAACCCAAGGAGCAATAGGTGTGGAACATATACTTCCAAGAGCCATAATGGCGCTCATGAGCCCGAGTTGCGAGCCTCGTGGGTTGTCGAAGAAATCGTCCCAGTACGATACAGTCTGTAGGGAGTTCATCATACTTCCATCGTACCCAGATGTCGCATACGATACAACACAGGCTGGGAAGAGTAGAAAGTAGAGCCGTCGTCGAGCCGCTGATTTGTACCAGCTGGGAGACTCTCTAGAGATCTCGGAGATTCGTGAAGGTTGAAAGGCCGAGTCTGTAGTTCCCTGCTGGCGGGCTTGCTTTGAAAGCAAATCCTGCCTGGGCGCCGGCAGACGGTTTCGAAGGACGTTCATGATACTCGAGAAAGACTTCAGGTGATGATGCAAATGATGGATGAGTTAAACAGGGGAAGATTGTAATCATTCTGGACGAAGAATCGTCTTATATATGTATTGGATATAATGAAAACTTGGAATGGAGGTCTTGTTTGTTACCTCTCTGCTGGGACAGCCTAAAATGAACCTGGTTAGTATAGGCGAGCTTGTAGGCCATCCACCCCATGATCTCAATAGCGCGACAACTTTGTGCGGGGTTTATCAGAGTTTCTGGGGAACTCCGCATAGAGATCATGGAGGAATCTCCATTTGTCGACTCATGTAACGGTAAGTTTCCGGGGCGATTTGTGAAGTCTCTGCGAGGTCGGATAGTAAACTAAACTCGTGCTCTGTACTCAGCGGAGACGACATTATAGAGTTGACCAATCAAATCATCTCGGGGGAGCTAAAATCTATCCCCTTCTGGTGCGTGACACAAGGTCGACTTTCGACTTGGTTAGGGGCAACTAAATTCTTGCCCCGAAGACCCTTGATTGGTTGGGGTTTGGTCAACCTTGTGTAGGGGCATCTAAATCCCTCCCCCGAAACCATTGTCTTGACCACTTATTTCCCTCTATCATCGGAAATACACATCCACAGCTTCCTCACGGGTCAACACTATTGGTAAGATCATGAGACATCAAGAGTGGAACTGTTCCGCTGGTAGATTGTTCGATGGGCTATTTAGAAGAAGACGACCATCATGTCCGATCTCTGTTTTCCTGCATTGCGCTTGTGTTCTACCTCCAAACACTAGAAACAATAACATCTCGAGGTCATGAGTGCTGAAATTCTCAAGACTGACAATGATCGCATTGTCGACTCCAACGGCAACGCCGTCCTATTGCGAGGCGTAAGTCATCATTGTCTCACCGGACCCATACCTACCCTACAACAACACTCACTAACCTTGAATTTGTAGACTGCACTCGGTGGATGGATGCTCATGGAAAACTTTATGAACGGCTTCCCTGGGCGAGAACATCAAATACGAGCCGCCCTCCTCAAGGTCCTTGGCCAAGAAAAGCACGACTTCTTTTTCGACAAGTTCCTGGAATACTTTTTTACAGAAAAGGATGCTGAGTTTCTCGCTTCCCTCAAATTCAACTGCCTACGTCTGTGTCTCAACTATAGACATTTTGAAGATGACATGAACCCCTTCGTCATCAAAGAAGAGGGCTTTAAGCACGTTGATAGAGTCATCGACATCGTAAGTCTTGTCCCAGCCATCCCTTTTCAAGATGCATGACTAATTCTTGGTTAATAGTGTGCCAAGTACGGCATTTATACCATTCTCGATCTTCACGCGCTCCCCGGTGGTCAAAACCAGGACTGGCACTCCGACAACCCTACCGGATACGCTGCTTTCTGGGACCACAAACATTTCCAAGACCGAGCCATCAACCTTTGGGAGCATATTGCACGAAGATATAAGGGCAACCCCTGGGTCGCTGGCTATAACCCGATGAATGAGCCTGCCGATTCCGAATGGACACGTCTACTAGCTTTCTACGATCGAATCGTGCCAGCAATCAGGACCATTGATCCTGACCACATTCTCTTCTTGGAGGGCAACACGTAAGATTGATCCCAAATCCCAGTCTCGTTGACATATGCTTATAAACATTTTGATATAGATTCAGCATGGACTTTACTGGATTCGACAAGGTCTGGGAGAATTCCGTGTATGCAATCCACGATTACTGCGGATTCGGGTTCCCCAACCGCATTGGTCGATTCCAGGGTACTCAGGAACAGGAAAGCTACATTCGGAGGATGTACGACAGAAAGGTTGAGTTTATGAAGAAGCACAACGTACCGATCTGGAATGGTAGGTCGTCCTTACACAATCACCTCTCAGTCCTCGCTAACCATGTTTAGGTGAATTTGGTCCCATATACGAGCGAAAAGAGTACAACTCGGATTGGGAGGTACAGAACGAAGAACGATACAATATGCTCGACCGTCAAATGGCTATATACACTTCAGAAAGCATTGGTAAGTTGCCCAGCCTTGGTTTCTACGGACAGAGGCTTACATCTCTTTAGCTTGGTCAATTTGGTCATATAAAGACGTCAACGTCATGGGAATGACCTACGTTTCTCCAGATTCTCCATGGCTAAAGTTACTCGGACCAATGATCAAGAAGAAGCGTGATTTGGCGGTCGATTCCTGGGCTTATGACGATGCTCACCTGCAAGATGGACTCTTTGGTCCGTTGCACAAGTGGTTTGAGGATAACGTCCCCACGCAATACTCCAAGAAGTACCCTTGGCAGTGGCGCATGCACATGCATGTGTTCCGAGGTATTCGCGGCATCACCCTCGCCGAGTACATGATTCCCGAGTGGGCAGATTACTTCAAGGATAAGTCGTTTGAAGAGTTGGACGAGCTTGCAGCAAGCTGGAAATATGAGAACTGCATACAGAGAGGCAGATTGAACGAGCTGCTGAAACTGTATGCACCCATGAAAGCCGACGACAGTCACTTGGAAGGTCAGGTCATTCAGTCAGAGCAGACTTCGAGCGGAGATTCAATCTCTAAAGAGCAATCTGTTTCGGGAGTTGGCATCTTTGAACTTTCGCCTGAAGAGAAGGCAAAGGCTGAACTCAAAAAGGAGCAGCTCCAAACGCAGGTTGTACCTGTTGCAGCATAAATTGTCCAAATATTCGCTGCCAAATACAATTAAATAAAAGTCGATACTATAAATCATTTCACTGTTGAACATCACCCTTGAGTACGGGTCGTCGGAAAGATGCGGAACCATGGTATAAGTGAATCACTGACGTTTATGCCAATGCATTTGACTCTATGAAGCTTCTAACGTCTTCCTGAACAAGATAAGAACTCAATAATTAAGCAACATATGTCTAAATACCATTCCTATGTACCTCATAATGTACCATTTACTAATGATGATCTGTGTTCCATCCTTCTAATCACGTGCCACGTCTTGGTATCCTGGCTTGTCGAGCTATTTCGAGCTTTTCCAATACCTTAAGATGCCACTCAAACTGGGTAACGCTTTGGCTAAATCGCAAGAGGTTTCTTTTTCCAACCACAATACCTTCTTCCACATCGACCGGCAGAAGATCATGAAGAATTGGAAGTATTGTTGATATCATCAGAATGATGGTCATAGTAAAGGTCCTGGCAAAAGAGATTCCTGTCAGTAATCGCCAAAATGGAGTTTCATTTTACACTTACACCATGCCAGTTGGAAACAAACAGGTCAAGGCATTCGCTGTTTCGACATCGAATACCTTTATGAAGCCCATACACCCATCCAAACAAGACTTGGATTTCTTCAGGACAGCGTCCTTGCAAGGGTGCGTTTCGAAGTTATCGATGTTTAGAACGATAAATTCGATAAATGGTCGGTTAATGATGTACTGTCCTGCGTAATATCTTCCCTTGAGTCTGAGAATGTTCCAGGAGTTGTTTCCAGTGGGTAGGTTTTGGATGCGTGCAGTTGGGGAATGAAGACTCAAAGGAGATCCTAGATCAGTTCCTGCCATCGTGATGTCTTGTGAGGGGGCGGTTAAAAGAAATTCAGGTAAATTGCGATAGATGGCCGAATGATGCGACCATAGATCTTCCGAGATCCTGAGAAGCCAGCTTGCGTAATTCGATTGTCTCGTCCTAAACTGTTCCTTATCATCATATACCACGCTGTTGACTGTATTTAGGAATCGTCTGATAGCAGAGTTTGTTGTTATCTGGAAAGCTACCAGTTCTTCCTGACTTCTAGTTGAAGGCATATCGGACGACTCTGGTGCTGAAGGGGAGACTGCATAGTTCTGTGTTGTGAAATCTGGATACGGGATTTTGTTCTCGAATCTTGCTATACCAGAGGGTGAGACGACTGATATTTCAGATATGAAATCACACTCGTAAATAAATGAGATCCAATACAAGCGCCGAAACGCGTCGGGGATTGGTTTATACTTTGCGTACGATCGAGCTATAGTCTCACACTTGACAGCGGTAGCATGTGCCCAGTGAAACGCTTCGGCTACTAGACCGCGTGCACCCATGAATATACTAGAGAAGTCGTTCAGATGTTATCCCTAAAATTGATACAGAGACCTACCTTGCTAGCATGCTGCTTTGCGCAGCGGCGAGCGACATGTCAGTTGAGATGTATCCCAATACAAGTCTCGCTTTCCCCCACAAATGATGCATGAGTTCAACCTCTTTGTTGGCATTATCAGCGGAATCCGATGAGGGTCGATGACTTCCACCGTGCCCGTCCAGGTGAATGCTCGATTGTCCACTAGAACTCAGCAGTGCGAGGCAAAGAACAACGAGAAGTAGCGCATAGTGAGGCATGTCAACGACGGTAGTGTTTTTGTCGCCGTAAACTTCCTTTCCTGCAACCGCTTGGAATATGTTGCTAACATCGTCTCTCATTAACAGCGGAAAGAAAATATTGACGTTGGTAAAGTAAACGTGAATGAGGTGAGCAAGTCGGAACACTGTGTCGTCCACTGTGATGCATAATGATTCTGTTGTTACGTCGAATAGTTTCCATGTAGCCGGGGGCTGTAAGGGTATTTGAGAAGGGGTATTGTTTGTTCCGTTGTGGAAAAAGACATCGGTTGCATCACCGTGGGCTTGGATATCATGTCCGTCTTTGCTCGTCTCTGATAGAAGCTCCTGCACGAGATGCCACGAGAAGACATGATTTGCATTTGCCGTATGTGACAGAGGTATTTGAACTTCAAATACATGTTCTTGTGCCATGTCATTTGATCCAGGCAAGATATCTGATTGTCGTTCGACTTGTTCGGCCCCGGCTGGCTCGTCTATCCACGAACCCCGAGCTTCTGGAGGGTTCGTTCGGGTTGGTAAAGATGAGCTGGAAAGGATGCGATCTTCAAGAAGCTGCATCCGTTCCAGGAGAACCTGGGTATTATAATCGATTTTTGGCTGTCTTGCATCGCGATACACACAATCCACATTCTGCGTCGTGCAAAGCCCGCATTTAGGCTGAGCGGCATCGCAGCGAGTCTTGCGCATACGACAGTTAACGCATGCTTGTATAACCCGCCGGCGGTTGGGAAATGAGCTGTATGCCATATTTATTGAATGTGAAAGTCGGAAAATACAGTTCACAAGGAGCTACGATTCTGATGAACCCAGTGTGGCGTTATTCTTAATTAATCTGGGTGGTGAAGCGTGGCAAAGTCCCAATCAAGTCTAGCAGGCTGTGTCAATAGTGGCCGAGGTTATATCTGCTTTACACATACAGCGGCTGCGGAAAAGCGAAATGCATGATAGACCTCTAATACTAGGGAAGTGGTGGCCACCCCATTTCCTCAAATCCTAATGACGGCGGGTCGCCAAAGTAAAGAACTCCTGGATATTCGCGATCTTTCATGTATGTCAACACATGGCTTCGTATCATGTTCCGCATGAACCAATATTTCATCAAATCGTCAGCTCCACGCACACGTACATGAATCGCCTCGTCAGGACTCGCTTCCACGTCGACCATCTTGACCCAATATGAGGAGCTGTAAACATCACAGCCGTGAGGAAAGCCTTTGGGCGCAGTAGCAAGCTGAGAGAGTGTCTCGGCATCGAGCATGATGCACGCAACGTATCTTGTATCCCCAACGTCCGACCTGCCCCCCTTGGATGCAATCCAGGTCTTGAAATATTCGCGCACCGCAGCGAAAGAGGCGTTTTCCAGACTCTGATCCTCCACAACGTCATTCTCATAGCGGCGTACAAATTCCTCGTTTGGGCGCGTGTCAACCTCGACAGGGACATCCTTATATCGGAAGTCCGTTTCTTTACCCTGGGTAATTCGGATCTTGAGACGCTCGACTTCGTCTTTGACCCAGTGCTGGGCGATATTGTTTATAATCTCAAGAGCATGCTCCAATTTCTGGTCCGATCCAGGGCCGTAAGCGGTGCGTATAATAGCGAAGCCCCATTTCTTAGGTTTGTGGCCGTGTGTGAGAGTTAACGTTGTGTCTAGTCGGTGGATAACGCTACGCTTGCATCGAGGATCTCCTTCAAAGCGAGCTATTCGGAAGACGTCATCATAGATCCAGGAAGGGTCGTCCTCCTCATCGATCACTGGTTGGGCCATGGTCTATGGAAGTATCAAATATTGATCTTTCCACAATGGTCAAAGAAGAGGACAAGGACACGTTGAGAAAACGCCAATAGACCAGGCCAGTATGTATCCACTTCTACTGTAAGGCCTCAGAGCGGACCGTAGTGCGCACAAATGCTCAGAAGTCGTCATTTGGTAGCTGCGTCAACTTCAGTTCCTTATGAGGGAATGCGTCAATATTTCACTCATTCATTGTAGTCTTAGTCCATACTCGTCCTAAATTGATAATCTGCTCTGTTACAAGACGCCATCTCTGTATTATAAAATGTCGGCGGCGTATGAACTTTTTACCTTTCATCCTCGGGTGACAACCGAAAAAGGCATTTTGTTCCATGTACGGAGACTTTCCAGCAATCACACCCACCTCAGACCATTCCCAGGAACATCGAAAAACGGGATATTTATGACGACAGACATTGAGATAAATTTATTGGGCATGTATCATGCGTTGCCTGTCTTTGAGGGTATCAAAAATACATATACAATACACTTAAGCTACATAATCACTCAATGCTCCGTTTGCAAATCAACATATCGGATTATCGTGTCTGTTCCTCTTCCTCTGCCAGTAAGTAATTCTATCTCCTTGAGAAAGCGGCTCCTCCATTTGATAAATGACTCTCGTTTTGAGAAATCTTGTAAGACTCTCAAACCATACTCTGTATCCTTACCATCAGCAGCAATGATGGTAGGGAAAGAAGCGGCATAAGTGTCATGCATGGTTCCTATCTCACGCTGCAAACTCTCATCATCATCCTGTGGGATGCACGCTGTAAGCCCACGACCGCCTCTCTCCCAGGGCTTTTGTCAGTTTAATGGCATCCTAGATAGTTGTCAGTAATTGTGTGCTAATTTCTTTAGATCGCAGCACTCCTGGCTTTTTCCGTTATTCGAAAGTGAATCTAGTAACATGAAGATTCTTGCTTCCCCACAAAGGCAGATAATTTAAGACTCCGATAAGTTTCCGAGCTGAATATAATAAACCCTCGTTCAACATTAAATTTTCAAGACATATTCTGCTACTAATACTTGCTTTCTCAAAGTTGTATTCATCATGACGCGAGACATTCTTATTGTTGGCGCAACGGGTCAACAAGGAAAAGCCACTATCAATGCCCTGTTCAGTACACTCAAGCAGTCTCCTCGACCCGACATTCGTATTTTAGCCTTGACCAGATCCATCTCATCACCCAAATCTTTAGCCCTTCACTCACAATACCCTGATATTGTCCTCGTTGAAGGAAACACGCAAACACCAAAACCAATCTTCGAAAGGTTTCCTTCCATTGCGTCCATCTTTATTGTCACGGTCCCGCCTGAGGACGAGGCACAAGCTATTCCGCTTATTGAAGAAGCCACTTCCGAGGGCTCGCGAGTAGATCATATTGTCTTCTCAAGCGTCGATCGAGGAGGGGATGAAGTCAGCTGGACTCAACCAACAGAAATTCCTCACTTCGCCGCCAAACATCGCATCGAGCATAGACTACGAGAATTGTGCAGGCAGACCGAGAAACGATGGACTATTCTCCGACCAACTGGGTTCATGGATAGTTACAATCCGGGTTTCTTCGGCAAGATGATGGCGTCGCTATGGGCAGAGGGCATGCCCAAAGATCAGAAAATGCAATTGATCAGCACCCACGACATTGGCCTCTTTGCAGCTAAAGCGCTCTTGGATCCTAAAGGTTGGGCTGGGGAATCAGTTGCCCTAGCAGGTGATGATCTTAGCTTTTCAGATGTCGAACGGATCTTCAGAGACGTGGTTGGAGAGGAACTTCCACAAACGTACAAGGCAGTGTCTTGGCCGATTCTATGGTTTGTAAAGGATGCGTCTCAAAGTTTTGAGTGGTTCAGGACAGCGGGGTGGAAGGCCGATATAGACGACCTGCGCCGACAAGAGCCTGGTTTGCAGACCTTTGAGACCTGGCTGAGAGAGTCCAGCAAGTGGAAGGTACAAAACACTTGATACGAATGAATGATCTATTGCAGCAAATTGCTGGCTCGCTTGTGTGCTCGTGATGCTCGAAAGACCGACTATGCCTATGAGAATTCCATCTACATACATATACAAAAGGAAAACGCTGAAAAGTCTATACCGATACTAGACTCATTTCTCTGAAGGTTTACGTCCGTAGACATAACGCACTTTCATGTACGTATGGATCTTGGGGTTTCTAATGGCCTTTCGGATGCTTAGAAGGAACATTTGGTATTCGTCCTTTGGCCACTGAAGAACATCTTGCCACATCATAAGAGTGTAACCTTGAGGTGGATGTTAGGAGACTCGAGTCCTATGAGTAACAGGGAGGAAAGACTTACCTTCAATATCGTTTTCTAGGCAAGCCCGAACGAACTTTCCGACTTCTCTAAGTTTGGGGTCCTTGGGCCAGTCGCCAACGGGAAGCTTGTGTTATCTGGTTAGCAAAAAGTAAAAGAACGAAGCTGGATACATACCTTGTAGTCAATGGTGTGGATCTCCTCAAAGCCAGCGTCTTTGAATCCTTGGACCTGCATATCGTTCACAAAGAAGGGTGTGTTTAGCACTTTGCCACCTTCTTCGAAGAGCTTCTTATACATCTTCAAGTTAGGCTCTAGATCAATGGTACCGTCATCGCATCGGAATTCGACATCGGCCTCGGCTGATTGAACCCAACCTCCAGGCAAAACACAGCGATAAGCTTCTTTGAAGAGAGCGGACCAGTCCTTGATGGCGCCAAAGAGGTAGCGGATATGGATAAAGTCGAACTGGTTAGGCTCCCAAGTCCAGTTCATGACTGCGTCGTCGATCTCGAAACGCACATTTGGGGGTACCCACTCAGGCTGGCAGGGAGAGAGGTCGGTGCCAACGATCTCAACATTGGGATAACGGTCGGCAAATTCACTACGTCAGGTAAGTACAATACCAAAACAAGCTGCAATCAGACACACATGGCCCAAATACCTGAAAGCACATGTTAGCAGAGGCTCATTGAAGAGTAATAAGAAGACTCACCAGTTCCGGTACCGACATCGAGTACTTTCTGTTGCAGCGCGAGCATGTTAAGAGTTACTCGACACGTTGTCACATCGATGATCAACACTTACCTTTATCTTCTCCGCATCCAAAGGAGGGAGGAATAACTGATCATCTAACAGGATCATCAAGTAGTGATGCCTAGGTAGGCATTAGAAGATGTACACCGTGACGAAGCGGAACAAACTCACGTCAAGTCAACAGACTCCAGCTGCTGATCATCGTTGGGTAGAAAGTAACTTGTAGTAAACTTATCACTGTGATAAGTACGACCCTGACTGCGGCGGTACTCGAGGATACTCGCTGATACTGAGGCAGTCGAGCTCTCACTATAGATTTCATGTAAGTAGGTTGAAAGACTCCTCAAAACGTGGCTTGCAAGGGTGTCACTAACGCATCTGAACCAAGTGCCGAATCAGCATCATCATCGTCAGCCGCATTCTACCAGTATCTATGATTAGCCAGTAATCCAATCTCAGTGAGTCATTTATAGATCCACCAACTCACATGCTCATCGTCTGCAGCAATAAACTCATTCTGCGTGACCTGTGGCGTTTCGGGTGAGACATCGCGTCTCGGCAGGGCAGACTCGGAAGAGGGGCTGACAGAAGCTGCAGGAGCAGGCGCCGCAGGTGTTTCAGACATGTTTGTTTGGTTGCTATGTATGTACGTATGTATAAGTATGTCGTGAACCAACAGTCAGCCTTCTTTTGATGCAGGGGGAAGATCGGTTCAAAATTGAGGGGAAGAACATGCGTCCTTTTTTACACGTGATAGCCATGATTAGATTATCGGCTAAAATAAGAATTCCAACAGCTCATTCACTGATATTGGTCCATATCCTTAGCAAGTCCACTAATTAGCGAAATATGGTTAATTCATACCATTTAACAGCGATGGTCTTGTTTAATAGGAAGGACAATCTATTAATGCCAGGTCGTTATTGTAATCGCCAATGTTTATCTATTTTCGTAAAATCATGCACATAATATCATCTCTACTTTTTGTTCTGTTATATCCCTGAGCCTACTGCAAAGAACTCAACCACTTGGACAAATCCTTGGTTCCATCCGCAGTCCTAAACTTTTGTCCGCCGTCATCCCATGGCGCCACCTCGGCTAGTCTGACAATATGCGCCAGCTGCAAATGCGCAACCGCCATGGTCGAGTTGGAAGCGATTCTCACGCCTGAACTCAGCGATATACTCGTCAACAGATCAATCTCGTGCTTTCGCACAGTGTCTGTTGAGGTGTCATTTTCTTGATCAAAGATGGCGAGCCAGTGACCAGTGCGACGTAGCTGTGAGCGAATCTCTTGCTCTTCCTCGTACACAGCATCCTCGAGAGTGTTGGCGCTAAAGGCTGACGAAGATTCTTGAATGCCTCGGATTTTACAGAACCATTCTACCTTGGAGCCCTGGACTTCGACGCCAAATACTATCGTGGCGATAAAGACGGAAGCGCGACGGTCGTTCTTTTTGATGCTTTGCATGCCTTGGATGGCGAGGACGCAGCCGTAGTGCCCTGATTGATCCCACTGTTGAAGGCTAATGGTACTTGAGTCGAGGCGGGGGGATGAGTTGATGCTGTCGTAGGGAATTGTGCCACTGTCGAGAGTTACAAGAATCTCATAGGTGCCGTGGCCATGGAAGTCGGGTTGGATAGAGGCGCGCTCGCGACTACCGGCAATGTACATCTGTTCTTCACGCAGCTTGGTAGAACCCGTCAATACAGGCACAGGACAAGGTGGTGTGCGATTACGGGTGCAGCGATCCTTTCCGGGCAATCTGTTGAGAAGGAGAGCGACTTGCTGGTTCTCGTTATCTCTTCGGGCGTTGAGAAGAACGAGCCATTGCTCGACAGTCTCTGTAATGGTGTTCATGACGGGAAGCTTGATAGAAAGGCCAGCGTTGGTCATGGTGTATGTTTTTGCTTCGTGGACAGGCCACTCGGTGTATATGCTTGAGTCAAGGAAGGTTCTGGGAGAAGGGGATAGGATGCTGGCCCAGTCGTGGGGCACGTAACGTTCGTCCCAATTCCAGCAAAAGAGGGTTTGATCATTGGAAACGCGGATAATTTCTTCTTGCAGTCGGATAAACGCTCTCATCCCCTCGCCGTAGACGATTTGCATGTTGATGTCGAAGATACCCAACATACAATAGGCAATGTCCTCTGTTCTCTCTGTTTCTCTCTTGGCTAGCCACGACATGCGCTCTCCGATACTGGCCTTGTAGAAAGTACAGTCGAGATACTGCTGGTCAATCTTGGTGACAAAAGAGATTGTGTTGGCGAGAGTCTTCCTGGTGCCGATGGGAGTCCAGTCCTGAGCAAAGAAAACAACACTGGTCGGTGCTAGAAGTTCAGGCAAAGTCCATCCTCTGGTAAACCATCTCGACTTTCTGAAGTTCTCCATAGGATCAAAAGCGCCGGTATCTAGAGGCGGGACGTCGGACAGGTAGACGTAGCAGACTTGGGCATTCTTATACCAAGTAAACATGGCGTTTAAGGCCTCAGATACTTCTGAAGAACTGCTCTTGTCGATGCAGTTGGTGTCGCACCACAGGTACATGTGACCATCTCTGCGAGCCTGTTCGCAAACTCGACGAATCTTCTGGTGACCCTTCTTGAGCTTCATGAGCTCCAGGTTGCCCTGCCAGTCTTGGAATGTGGCCTCGTCGGGACCCCATGTGTGTGATAAAATTGCATATTCTGGTGGCTGGCCGTAGAATTCCTCTAGCTGGAAGGTTTTGGTGTGAAGGAGACGCATGTTGTTGTTGATGATGGAGCATTTAATGACTGGATAGATGAAGGTTGAGAGATATTCTCAAAAGTAAAGAGATATCGATACCTGAAATATAGGTAGGTTTTGAAGCTGGCGTGAGTGACCTGACCCATATTGAAGATGGGTTCTAGCGGTGAAGCCCCACCGAGAAGTGGCATCCCTCTGATGTGGCATGCATATTCTGGAGGTAACAGGATAGTCTGTGCTTGTTGGCAGTTTTGAGATGAAGAGATTTGTTGTCATGAGTCATTGGGGTTAGCTGTGAGGTGATTTGGTGTAATTGATGCCCAAGTGGAATGTTGACATTAACATCCACGGTGATTCTGAGTTGTATAGTGTATCCCAGACGCTTGCATCGTAGAAGATGGAGTTGTCGCAAAGACAAGGGATACCATGTCATCCCATGCCATGCCCTTGCCCTTGTATTATTGGATTTAAGTGCTTGCGTGATCTACCACTAAAAGCTGTCTCGCATGTGAGATGTCGGGATGTGAGTGCTCTCGGGTACCTGACCGGGAGCTGGATGATGTGCCACTGCTGCACGCAACAGGGTGTATCACAGTATTTGCTTATTGTGCCAGTGATGTTTGCCAGAAATGGAAAGGAGGAATGAAATGAAACATTTGTTATCGATAGGATGCATCTCTCATGCAATACGATGTCTTGGTTTGGGGGGGGAGTGTTTTGTTGTTGTGACAAGAGGTTTTGGCTCCAGGCCAGACAAACCAAGCCAATCAAGCCAAATCATGGAAGTCAAGTTTAATAGCCAAGCCTGCCACAAACCAAATTAAGCCATGTCAGCCCTGGCAGCTGTTAGTTAGGCTTGCATGCGCTGTTGAGTCTGGGCCTGTAACTTTGCTGACTGCTGTACATACCATACCTATCACCTACCTACTAATCAATCATGCCATCCATGCCAACCGTTATTTCTCAATTCGGCTCTACTTGTAGATTAGATTATTATCTTTTTTCTTCCTTTTTTCCATCAATTCAACTTCAATTTGATCATTCGGAATCAACAAGAAAACCTTTGGTTTGCCATCAATTACCCCTCACACAGCAAAATGAACCAAGATCTCGATGAAGCAATTGTGACGCTATTTTTGTCAGCAGAAAAAATGCTTGCCACTGGATAACGAGTGACAGGCCCCCTCTCGATTCCCGTTTCCATCTGCCTTACATTTTCCTTTCTTGCTCTGTTCTTCCTTGTCCGTATTGTCTACCTCTATAATCATCCTACGGCATTTTGGTTATGAACAGCCATGAAATGATAACGACAATCCTTTCCCTAAAAATACAACCTAAAACCCTCATCTTTCTTCGGCTCATTTTAGCCGCTGCCGATCACTAAATGCCTTTCTTTCCAACCGCTGACTCAACGCTCCTCTCCTCAACCGTCGACCACAACAGCCTCCCTCCTCGTCCAAAGGCCGTCGGTCCTATTTTCGATGCAAATAACTTCAAAATCCCCGTAGAGCCTTGGGATCCCGACCTCCAAGCCAAACTATATCCTCCCAAAGAAGATCCTTATGCGCCATCCGCTATACCCGCCGAACCATCATGCCCCTCCACCCGATACCCGCGGTCGCGATTAGCCAAGAATGAACGATTGAGATTGTCCATGCTATGGTACTACACAAGAGACATCGACCAGCATCCTGAACTCCTTGCCGGCCTGCAGGAGAAGGCCTGCCTCGCGCAGGAAAACTCTGGCTGGGAGTATGCTGTCATTGGCCTTCTCGATGCCAATGTCTACATTCGTTTGGCAACCGTTGGCCTTCAGCTCGCCATTCTCCCTCGAGGAGAGACTCTCTGTGCGCACACCGTGACACAGCCTCCAGGCGTACGAACACTCGTCAAACATGTCACTACATTCGGACACATGCTGAACTCTTTTTTCTGCCTTCTTAGAATGTCTTTCTCCTCCCCAACATGCTCGAGGATTGGAGATTTCGCGAATCGCCTTATGTCGAACACGGCGGGCTCATAGCGTATGCGGGCGTCCCGCTTCGAATCCAACACGAGTCCGGCGAGTCGGTCGGCCTCGGGTCGCTTTGTGTCGCATCTGCGACAAGCCAGCCTCCGCTGACCAAGCACCAGCAGCTCGCCCTCGCTCGTCTTGGCGATTGGATTGTTGCCGATATAGTACAATGCGCACGAGCTCGACGCCAACGAGAACGACACCGACTTACAGATCTCATCACAACACTGCTGAGAGAACCCGAAGGCCACAATGTCCAAGAACAGATCCTGCGAGTACTTCGACAAGCATATCCCGATGAGTCCGTCACCCTACAATCCGCCGGCACCGATTCTTATGACACAGACGTCCCATATAGCGCATCGGATCCGAAGCGTGGATTATGGGAGGACGACGAATACATCGATAATTTTATCGCGACATCGAATTGCAACGAGCCGCCCAACGACAGAATTGTTCGCTTCATCTCTGCACGCTGCGAGTCCAAGCTCGGCCAATCCGTCCTTGTCGTCGCAACTAAAGACATCCGACGAATATTTGACGATGTGGACGCTGGGTTCGTGCAAGCATGCGCCACCATCCTCACGCAACGATGGCAGAAGCGCATCTTGTCCGAAGTCATGCGCGCCAAAGAAAAGTTCATCCGCGGTGTATCCCACCAGCTCCGAACGCCCATCCACGGCATTCTTGGCGCCGCCGAGCTGCTCACTGAACATCTCAAGGCCTTGACACTACTTGGAGGCTCAAAACTGCCACCGGGTGTTGAGGACTTGATAAAGCCTCTTGCTGAGCTAGGAAAGTCGTCTGTCTATCTAGATACTATCTCGACTGCAGGCCGCGAACTCATGTCGACTGTCAACAGCATGATCACGCTCAATCGATGGTCCGACATCGCTTCCGCCGAGCGTCAATATGCCACGCACAGCATTCAAGAACTCGAGGATGTACTTGTCAAGGGTTTGTCGGATGTCACCCTTCGAGACACGAGTACACGGGTACCTACCTTCTTCCACCACCATCTGCCCCCAGGTTGCCAAGGTCTACGCACCGACCTCGAACTCTTCCGCGACAGTATCCTGCCTCTCATCGTCAACGCCATACAAAATACATTTCAAGGCGTCATCACAGTCACATTATCCTACACGCAAGAGACAAAGACACTCGTGGTTGATGTCGAAGACACGGGATGTGGCATAGATGCAAATGATCAAGGTCGCATATTCCAACTGTACGAGAAGGTGGGCGAACACTCGACGGGCCCTGGCTTGGGCTTGACACTTGCTTCCAAATTCTCGGCTTTGCTTCATGGTTCGATTGAGCTGGTCTCGTCGGTGCTAGATCGCGGGTCTCATTTCCGGTGTACGTTTGGTGATGTACGTCCCACAATGTCCACGCCGTCTCCTACAAAAGCATCTCAACTTAAGCATTTACCACTGCGTTTCCATTACCTGACTGCAGACTCCCCCGAAATACACCTATATTCAAACATATCCCAGTACCTTACCCATAACGGATTCGTTCAGTCAAACGAGCCGACCGATTGTCTAATAGTTATGGACTATATTCGTGATTCGGATCAGCGACGGAAGTACCAAGCTACGTTACCGAGGGGCAATGTTGCGATCTGTCTCACTCCGGATATGGAAGACCTGGATGATCATCAATCAACTTCAAGCATTGTCTTTGTCAAGGGGCCCTTTTGTACCTCGTCGCTTGATGATGCTCTTGGGAAAGCTGACGAATTATGCGCGACGGCGCGCAAGTCAATAACAACCCCCCCTCCATCGCCATCGCCTTCTCTTACAAAAGACGGTCGAGGCGTCTTACCCAATCAACCGTTTCCAAAGGGTTGCAGCTCTACAGACGAAGGCTATTATTCCATCACTACCTCTTCCAACAACGGCTTGCCGGTTCCACAATCTCCAATTCAAGAGTCGCCTTCAACACCAAGCGATCCGGCTCCGGCAGCAGTGGAGGCTGGGAAGACAATCCCTCTTGACCTACCCATCCGCACCCTCCCAAATACTTCCAAGCCCATGACTCTTCTAGTAGACGACAACGCCGTCAACCTCCGCATCCTAGAAATGTACTGCAAAAAACGTGGCCTGCCCTACCGCAGCGCTACAGACGGACAGCAAGCGATCAACCTATTTACTCAGCAACAATCCTCCTCACCATCATCACCAGTATCAGAAGATCCCCCTTTCGACCTCATTCTGATGGACCTGCAAATGCCTGTCTGTGATGGTATTAGCGCTACTAAACAAATTCGGTCGCTGGAGAAACCGGGCGACAAAACTTCGGTACTGTTTATTGTTACTGGGCAGGATAGCCAGAAGGACCGCGAAGCGGCGAGTGCGGCGGGGGCGGACAACTATCTTGTCAAGCCATTTGGCATCAAGATGCTGGACGGGACCCTGAAGAGGTACTTTCCTGACTTTACAATATAGATTGAACTGGTTCGGCAGGGAGTTGGATCGGGAGTTATTGCGGGTATAAACCCAGTATATACGTTCTGTGGGGGCGTTCTCATGACAATAACGACATGGCGTTTCGCATATGGTCTGACCAAACGGCTTGGTCGGTATGGCATTCAACTCTATGCTTACTTGTTAATTCATACACGTACAAATTTAGGCATTGAGTTTAATCACTCGACCCTCTCTAGTACTAAGTTGGGCAATAGAATAGTTGGCTCAAATGTTTTGTGGTATAAAAATAAATGACATAAGAATTTGGTCCCAATGGTATGTAATGACCTGCTGGTTTTGTCTCTTCCACTTTGGACAACTCGCTTTTGTTATACCACGAGGTTCGTCTTGCGCAGGGGTCGTCTACACCTAGCTACTGCTGTGTGACACCACACCTTGGGCTTGGTGGTGTAGTCGGTACTGTTTGCGCGAGAGCCGCGACACGGAACGGTGTGCAAAAGCAGTGCCCAGACCTTAGAAGGGCAACGTCGTTTCCTACTATTGATGTAAGCTTCTTCAGTGCAGTTCAAACCGAGTATGGGATGGCTTTTAGTGTCATCGCCTCTTGGATAAGCTTATCCTTCGCGTTTTGATGTCGCTTCATCCAGACGTTAAGCGAGGTGCCTACGTAAGAACAGCCCGGAGATTTACGTCCATGACCACTATAGGATTATGCTGATCGTCGATTCCTGGCTGGGGTTATCAGTCTTGGGACTCTTGGCTTTGTTGAATCTGCGCTGCTCTGTCACCAAAGTTACATCGGGGCTGAGCACTCTTATGACAACCATGACAAGAATGACGATTGTTGTAATCCTCCATGTAATGGATCCTTTTCTTCTGCGACGTGCAATGCATGACCCATCTGTCGGTTTTAGAGTCGTTTGTCCTGAATAATACTCGAGGCAGCGACTCAGATACCAAGACCGCCTAATCCTGTTTGAAGTCGCTTGGCATACGCTTATCCCGCATCGCCGCCAAGCAAAAATAGCATCATCACTCACGCGGATCAGCCCCCAATCTGCTTCCTGCTCGTTGACATAGTGCACACCCGTCTCGCCACTGACGTACGTTTCTTCTACTTGGGGGATAGGATGAATTGAGTGTCGATTGGAATAAAACTACACCAGCGCCAGTGATTTTAGTCAACTAGCTTTCCTTTTTTCCACCTCTTTGATGTTGTACTAAATAAGCTTATTTTTAAGCTTATGCAAGTTCCTTCGAGTCTTCACCATGGCTTCAACTACCACAAATATGAATAATACCTCTTCGGCAGAGGAGAATATCACGCTATCCTCTACACCTACTTCACCTTCGATGCCTCCGAAAAATGAGGCCGAACCACCAGACGACCATGTCGCCGCCGCTCGAGGTCCTCCACCACTACCGTACAACCTAAGAGAACATAAGCTCATGATATTCCTATTTTGGATGCTCATCCTCACAGAGTGCACGCTCATCCCCATCGTCTTTTACTTTTGCATAGCCAACCTGACCGACATGCGACCAGGCGCTATGTTCGCCATCATCACAGCCATGTTTGGTTTCATCTCGGGCGGCGAATATGGACTAAGAGGATTGAGGCTGGCATTGAAGAGAGATACATATCGGCCGCTGTTTGGGGCAGGACGTTGGAATTTCGATACAGTGCATCTTGTCCTTGGACAGCCCTACTTTGTCATGACGGCGCTCATGATCGGCTTCAGTATTCCTGATCCGCCGATCATGAGAGGACTTAGTATTATCATGCCGGTTGGTATTCTCATGGTGACGGTATACATGATGTGGACCGGCATCGCGCACCACTTTGGTTGGCATCTTCGCCATCACCGTCTCAGCTCTCACGTCGTCGGCCAAGTCTACCCCCCTTTGACATTTTGTATCATGGAAGATATCACAGCATGTGACGGCGGCGGCGGCAAGGAATATCGCGAGGCGGCGCTGAAACGATACAACGCGTCACCTCGGTTTCGACGGATGTTGGTTGAAATGCTCTGGGGCTGGGCCATCACAGGGTCGGTCTTGAGTATTGTGCTTATTGCTTTGGCGTGGATTTTACCGGTTGAGATTGCGTACGCGCTGGGTTGGGCTGTTCCGAGTGTTTGGGGCGCGATTGGGGCGTGGGTTACTATCAAATGGGGACAGAGAAGTATCAGAATAGAGAATGAGAACTGGGAGAGAGATCACAAAGTCGGTGCGTAAGGGGAAATAGATTAAATCTAGATTGCATTGATCGAAGATAAAATAGAATTCTTTCTCATAATATTGCTCAACGATATCCAAGATGTCGGCTATATCCAATTCATTTAGCAGTGTTGAGCAACTGGTTTCTTTACTAGGAGTGATGCGAAGATTGAGTTATTTTATTTTATATAGGAAAAACAACAAGATATAGTCTTGTAATGTAATTAGAACTGGACAGAATCTTTGCCATGCTTAGAGTGTAATGGAATATATCTGTAGTATTTACTTGAACTAAAGAATTCTTTAATATTGGATTTCATTATTGAAGTTTGCATTATGCTTCCAGTATAGGGTGAGTCGATGGAGCAATCTTATCAGTGATGTTATCTTATCGTCTTATCGATTAGATTTCACCTCTGATAAGATTGCTTCCTTCAGACAGACAAAAACACTTTGCTTTTCATCTTCTCTCGGCTAGATAGGCTAGTATAATTACCACTTGTTTCAAGGGTGAATTTGATAAAGACTTCTCAGACTGTCAGACTACGGTCTACCCACTTCTCTCATCGACATTTTCATTTTACACAAAACATGCCATATGCCGAGTTCCGTGAACTTGAGCAGATTGAAGCAAGTTTAACGCATCATCCTGAACGCATTGAAGTACCCCCTTTTACTCTTTTTTTCCAACAATAGGAGACATTCTATGGGTATTGAATTAAACTCAACATCATCACGGACCTCTTCTCTTGACGTTTACTAGACCGCTTGGACAATTGCAATGTCCATCCACAGACTAGACTACACCGCCATACATATGATATATCCGGACTGCTGTAATTTCCATAACTTGTCTAAAAATCATGATGACCCCTCTTCTTGGCAGGCAAAACACTTGGCAATTAAAACATATTTTCATCTGGAGTCGTCTTCTTTTGTTTTCTGGAAATGGTATATCCGATCTGTTTTAATTTCTCTAATTCGCCCGCTTGTATCGATCTGGATAAAAGGCTCCAGAATCAGACAGGACTTGTGTCTGATAGGCGGAATAATGCCATCATTTGAAACAATCGACATTTGACCATACCGAAAACAAGGTTGAAAAGTACCGTAACAACTGACAAAGCAGGGCCTGCAAGGGTTCAACCAATCGCTCTGCTCGACCTTTAGCCTAATGAGGCCTCACTTTCCGGGGAACGGCTCAAAGGTAATGCAGAGTCGAATCTGGGGTGCTTTAGAGAGCGAGACTGCAGTGCCGACGGCAATTGCGCCGCCTTTATTTCCTACTTGGATAGGGAGGCGATTTATCTGCCCTTTCCGTGTGGACTAGGACGGGTTAGATGACATCTATCGCTGACACGGCGCATGTTGCTTCTACAGGCGCGCCAATCTATTTAATCTTCCGAGACTTGTATGTGTATGATTCAGTTGAGCTGCGTGCAACAGAGACGGTCATTGGTGCGTCGAGGTTCGATAAAGTCAAAAAGCCCGACAAGATAGTCATGTGGTGGTCAGGTCGTGAGCTGATCATGGCTTGTTTGCTTTGACTCTCGTATTTGCTTCTGCTGAACGAGCCTGGAAGGATATGGAGCGAAGCGAAAAAGAGTGGAGGCTGAAACGGGACACCGCCAAGATGAAACCGTCTATGATTCAGGCTTGGCATTGTTTGTTTATCGAGCCGAGAAACATTTCATTCCTACTGCTTGGTGACGTCTTGAAGCGATCCAGAGCTGATTCCATCATGTCCAGATCCAATATCTTTAAACATGTCTCGTAACTGATGATGGTTGATAAACAAGAGTCTTTCTCTCAATCCTACCTTTGCGAGTCAAAGTCACTGTCTAACAGGGATACTTGCTTGCCCGGCCGAAATTAGCGTTGCATCGAGGTACTTGATCAACTCAGTGACTCGATGACGCTAACTTCTTATCGCAAGCTCGGATCCGCCTCCGTGGTCCTGCAAAGGGAAGAAACCCAGACTTGAGCAATGCCATCCTTGTTTGGACCTTTTTTCTATGATGATCTAGACCAAGGAACACCCGTCCCTAGTCTTACTACACTACTACACTAGTATAACACGGCAAAAGGGACAAAAACATGGGGTCGTATGCAGTGGAGACGGAGTTTCTCCTCCAATGTCCAGTGAAGTCGTTAATGGGAAGGGGCAAGCCAATGGAGATGAAGGGTTATACTATGTAATGGGTCTGAGGATTTACATATATATATACTAGTGATCGTCCGCCCCAAAAGTCTTGGATCTTCTTGTCTCTCATCAGCTCAAACACCTTCAGGATGAAGCTCCTCAACAACGATATCCTCGCCAGCACTCTGCTGTTGCTCGCCGCTGTTGGCGATGTCTCAGCCCAGTGTGCCCTTCCCACCACCTACCGCTGGACATCAAGCGGCCCTCTGGCTCAGCCCAAGTCCCCCTTCAAGAACCTGAAGGACTTCACTGTTGCTCCCTACAACGGCCAGCAGCTCGTCTACGCCACCGCTTACAGCGACAACTGGAAGTCGATTGGCTTCAGCCCCGTCTCCGACCTCAGCCAGCTCGGATCTGCTACCCAGACTGAGATGACTGCCGGCAGTGCTGTCGCCCCTACCCTCTTCTACTTCAAGCCCAAGGGTATCTGGATCTTGGCTCACCAGTGGGGTCCTACCAAGTTCTCCTACCGAACTTCCAACAACCCCGCCAATGCCAACGGCTGGTCGCAGCCCCAGCCTCTCTTCACTGGCAACATCGCCGGCTCTGATACTGGCCCTATCGATCAGACCGTCATCGGTGACAGCAAGAACATGTACCTGTTCTTTGCCGGAGACAATGGCAAGATCTACCGTGCCAGCATGCCCATCGGCAACTTCCCCGGCAGCTTCGGCTCCAACTCTCAGATCATCATGAGCGACACCAAGGACAACCTCTTCGAGGCCGTCCAGGTCTACTCCCTCAAAGGACTTAACAAGTACCTCATGATCGTTGAGGCCTCGGGCAAGAACGGCCGCTTCTTCCGTTCTTTCACCGCCAACAGCCTCGACGGCCAGTGGACCCCCAACGCTGCCTCCGAGTCCAACCCCTTCGCCGGCAAGGCCAACTCTGGAGCCTCGTGGACCAACGACATCAGCCACGGTGAGCTGATCCGTACCGCCAACGACGAGACCTTCCCCGTCGATCCTTGCAACCTGAAGCTGCTGTACCAGGGCCGCAACCCCAGTGCCTCGGCTCCCGACTACAACAGCTGGCCATACCGCCCCGGTGTGTTGACCCTCCAGCGATAAATCGCTGGGCTCTTGTCATGAGCAGTGCTTTGTGAGCACGGGTTAACTTACCTTTCTTCCGGTGGTTTACAGTCATGTGGATCATGAATGTGGCCAGTGGTCTTTGTTTTGCACATGGGTGGTATATGGTGTTTCGCCTATGACCCTCATTCACCTGTAAATAGTTGATTCTGATTGTATATTCTTACTACGAAGCCGAAATGAAGTCATTCATTCTCAATGGAAATCTATGCACATACCGATCCATGTTCAAGCCAGTGAATCTATAATTTATCTACCGTGAAATTCTGTCCTATAATGATAAGGAATATACCGTCACTAGTCTACCTGGACTATCCAAGAATCAAAGAAATAGATTCCAAGTCCAACTCATCCCACCTGTCGACCTGTACATGTCCACTAGCAAGACGATACGCAATCCCATCTTTCCACTCTACCCACAAAACCAGATACGTATCCTTCGTGGTTATCGTCTTGTCCCAGATCTTGGTGACTTTATCCTGAGTCCTGCTGTACGTCTTTACTTTACACACAGCCACTAGATCTACCAAAAGACCTCCCTCGTTACCAGTCAGTGTCTCAGGGAAGCGAGCCAGATAGTCGTCATTGACTAAATTGAGGAACCCGACCTCTTGCTGCTGGCTATTGTAGAGCAAGGCATCTTTCTCTTCTTCATCTTTCTGGGTCCCCCAGAGTTGAGCTTTGTTAGTTCTACAGAAGAGATACTCTGTCTGCTTGGGCATATCAGGTAATGTTGATTCATTCAGCTCTTTCACAGGGAAGGGGTAATACCAACCTCGTCCTTCCTCCGAGTCAAGCTCATCAACTGACATGGACTCATGTTCGAAAACATATTCACCACATCCGTCTGGGAAAAGACACGGTCCGTCATGCCAAGTTAACTTGGCCTGAACTTTGTGGCGTGTCCATCCTGGCGGTAGCGGCTTGGTAAAGTCCTTGTAACCATTCCGTTCCTCGTACCATGTGGATCTTATCCTTCGCCACAGGTCAGGCGGATCCGTTGGGGAATGGCTAGTGTACCATTCAGTGATGGGTGTAGTTTCCTCCAGGTTATTGAGACTTCTTGTCATCACCGTTGCTTCATTGTATCCTGGTTCCACACTGCCGCTCCATCCAATCCATGACCAGGAGGGAAGACCAGAAGGTTTGAGCTGAGTATCCTGAGGTCTTGACGAACGAGCGCGTCTTTTGAGGTTCGTGAACTCAAACCACGGCTTCCAACCGAGTCCACGCTCAAACATCATCTCTGGTATCCCGTATAAGAAGCCACCTTTCAAGCGTCGACTGAGTATAGAAAGCAATCCTGAGATGGCAGGTAGAGCGTCCTCGTCATATCGAAATGTCATGTTATTGTACCGTGATACAAGTACGCTGAATACACAACAGTCAAAGAAGCCAGAAAAGAGGATCCGCATCGCCGAGTCTACTGACACCTGGCTGGACGGGGTTCTCTCAATTTGGGCTTTTTGTGCTGATTCTTCATGCTCGACGCTACATTTGCACATCCAGTGTAGTTGCTCCCCATGAAAGACTATTTTTCGAGAGGACATTCTCATTTCCTGGTAAATCCAGCCTCTCTCATAATAAGGTAGCCAATGTTCCGCTTCCAGGCTAATGTTCTCCATTCTCAGCAGCTTTTGGTCTCCGAAGGGAATGATTTGTTGTTTGAGTTGTCGCGCGGCTGAGATGCCCTTGATGCCTGCCAGGCCTGTGAGAGAATCGCCGTCGGCTGCTATAATTGTGACGATTGCGTTGGCGTAGATGGCGCCCATTAAGTTCAGTTGCCGCGCAGTTGAATCTCGATTTTCGTGGGTGATGCATATTGCATCAGCCCAAAGATACCTCTCCCCAATGGTTGCGGTCAAGGAAATAGCGTTTCGTATAATTGGAGAGACATACCCTGAAAGGGTCGGGCTTTCTAGAGCATCTGGCACTTGAAGCATGCCAAGGATGCTGGCATCGACCAAACGGCCAATATGGTTTCCGTAAGTGTAACTGAGCGCGACGTAGTTCCCTTGAACATTCCCTAGAACGAGGCATTTTTGTTCAACATCGATTAGCCAAGCAGGTCGCGTATGCCATATCTTGAAGGGGTTTTGACACGAAGCACCATGTGACGACAAGCAATTGTCTTTCCATCTGTTTAGTACAGTCAGGTCCGCCCATTCAGGATCCAGAACACGGACAGTACCGGGATGGTGAGCCACAGATTCATCCTCAACTAGAGCAAGATTCCGGTCGAGTCCGTAGCAATAGTCAGTTTCTTTAAGGTTGATAACGTAACCTTTCCTGTCGAACTGGATTCGGACATCACTAGGCTCATGATCCTCGTCTTCGGCTTTATTGTACTCGTAGAGTGCTTCCACTATCGGTTTGAAATGAGGACATTGTGCTGGTCGTGGTTCCTTGCCACTTCCGAGGTTGATTGTTTGCTCAAATTTATCGCCACTTGTCAGTCTCTGCCAGACAGCCTTGCAGGTTTCGCAACTGGCCACCCAGTCTGGAGTATAACATTCGACTTGGGGCGCTTCTGTCATGGCTTAGATCATGTATGTCTTTGCCATGTATGAGAGGTTTATTGTGGAACTAGGGGCGGTCAAGGATTGTCGTGGAGTGATACAAGACACCCACTAATGAGAGCAGCCAGTGTAAAAGCGGGGGAATGCATGACCATGTTATTCAACACAGAGGTATACATTTCAGTAGAGATTGCTTTTGGTAGGCGATTTTTAAAGTACAAGACTGAAGTCTAATACTTTCCTTGCGATAAGTATAGTTGAAAAGTCACATTCTTTCGAGCACACCCTAAAGCATACCAAAATACCGAGCAGTGAGTCAATTTGCCTAAGTAGTAGCCTTTTAATGATAAGCTCTAAGCTATAGGCCTCGATAATGAAAAACACATCTAGTTAATGGGAGACATGGCCTAATAAGCCTCGCTGGACTCAAGTTTCAATGATCTCATTTTCCTACCCAGAAAGCACCAGTCTCGGGACGCTATGCTTGAACACATTTTCAGGATCATACTTACTCTTCAAAGTCGCCAGCGTCTCATAATGTTTTCCATATATCTTCCTGACATCAACATCCTCATGAGATCCAAGAGAGATGTACGAACCCTCCAGAATGTTATCAGCGTCTTCTGCCTGAAGATCAGCTTTGACCTGGGCAGCCCACTGAACCCGCGTTTCTGCGAGACTCTTGTCTGCAAGAATAGCGTAGATTTCAAACATATGATGGCGCGCCCTTGTTCCAAAAACAGAATTCTGTTCTGGCTCTTTTGTCGAAAGTAGTGTATGGTATGAGAAAATGAGACTTCCGCCTGGAGCATTGACACAATGCTTTCCCACGACTTTAACGGCAGTCTCTGTCGTTCTCTTCACATTAAGGGTATAGACTCGGCCGTAAGATGGCCATGTTACGAGCTTCTCATTATTCTCAAGGAATTCCGAGAGTGTGATCTCTTGTGTGATTTCCATAACGCATTTCGCTGCTCCGGCAATGTTCTTGATCCAGGAGTGGCCTTCGTCTTTGTCTTCACCATGCCAGGTCGCGATGACCATCAGACTTGCAGGCTGGCCTGACATTTGGGCGATCATGGGTTGCAGCTGAAGATACACAGGGAGCTGTTCCGACTCGAGGAGTGTTTCATAGTGTTGGTTGTAAGAGGCAAGAGCGGCGGACATATCGGTTGAGTCGTAGACGATAGTAGATGAGAGAATCTTCAAAGGTGAGCGAGAGGTTGTCATGAGGGCCATGGTACTTACCTTATCAATGGGATACACTTTGATGGAGAGCTCAACTATTATGCCGAGTGATCCGCCACCGCCTCGGATACCAACAAGCAGTTCTTCGTTAGCATCCTGGATTTCTCCACGAGCGTTGACGATCCTCGCCCCAATGATCTGGTCAACTCCGAGACCATAATGCGACGACAAGGGACCATAGCCACCAAGAGTCGCCCACCCAGTATATCCTACACTTGCAACTGTGCCACTGAAATGATATAAGCATTAAGCTCCCTAAAGGTCTGGGTGATAACACTTACGTTGGCGTTGCTAAGCTATCCTTGCCCAAAGCCTTAGCCAAGTCACCACTGAGGATACCTCCACCAACTCTTGCACTTTTCTTGTCTTCAGCTATAACGACATGTTTGATATCTCGCATATCTATAACAAGTGCCCCATCAACCAATGTTCGGCTGGAACAATCATGGCCTCCTCCACGTACAGTAAACTCGACGTTGCGTTCTAAACAGAAACGGAGGACTGATGCGACTTCATTTCCGTTCTGGGGTCTGACTACACCAAGAGTCTGAACATCTTTCTCAACAAAACATTGCTCAATCTTCTTATAGTCTGGTGCGTCGGTTGCGTAAGCCTTGGCTTGAGTGCCCGCGAGGTGAGCCTCCAGCTCCGAAAACAGGAACGTTGCAGTCATCTTGAATGGGACTTTATGTGGAATGAACAGGCAAGGTAGAATGGAGGTAGCTTCGGTCACATTTTATATCAATGGAGATTTGAGAACCTTGACTTGGAAGTTCCCCCAGTAAGACAGGGCTGGAAAGAGCCGTGGCGTAAGCATGTTACTCCCAATAGATTGATAAGCCAATCACCGCGGAAGTAAATATTACGCTGACAGTTCAAAGTCAATTCTCATTCGTAACTGAAAGAACTAATGCAAGCCCAGCTTACTGTCGACTTTCGCGACACATGTGCTACCAAGGCTGCTGGGTGAGAAACAAGTTCTAACCCCTCTTTTCTCTGACTTCATGATGGAGCAGGAAAGATTGCGGATGGTTGAGGATCTACGTTGCAGGGAGTCGTCAGCTAGTAGTCAAAAAAGGTCGTATGGCCCGACAGCAAAGGCATAGAATCAACAATAGTAAGCCCTTAACCTTGACTAATGCCAGCTAGCGGATCGTGGGCGTATAGCGTATCTGACGCATTACATATTTCGTGATGATTAAAATACAGATCGCGGTCAGCCTTGGAAGTGTCGAACAACCACAGAAAATCACCTAGTCTCATAAAAGTGTTCCTCAGTAGACCCTGTAAGAGACATGCAGATCAAAATCCATCAATATACAGGGAGAAAACTACTATTCGTCGCCTCTGAAAGAAGTCGGTGCAGCTGTAAGATCGAAAATTGTTATCTAAGCGCCTAATCTCGGCATTAGCCTTCCGTAGGCAGGGCTTACGCTGCTGATCCTTGAGGCGTAGCAACCTATTAATAAGACACTGTGCCACCACCGAACGCCCGTCAGCAACATTCGACTTATCGTCAAATTGACAATGGTCTTGAAGGTTGGAATCATTGGTGCAGGCATCGGCGGGCTCAGTGCTGCTATTGCACTTCGACGAACGGGAGCCCAAGTTGAGGTCAGTATGATAAACATCCAACCATTGAGCTCGCCTGAAATCGTATAGGTCTTCGAGAGATCCAACTTCAAGGACGAGATAGGTGCTGCTATTACCATTACTCCAAATGGAATGCGCATCCTTGGTCATTTTGGCTTTGATCCCAAGACAGCTCGCGGTGTACAGAATAAGCAAATGCGTATGGTAGACCCGCATACACTAAAGGATCTGATCGTCGAAAACTTCAGTCAGGTCGAAGATGATTATGGCGCGCCTTTTATGTTCTTTCATCGTGTGGACCTTCATACTGCACTGAAGGAAATGGCCTTGTCGACTGACGAGCGATATCCGGGTCCGCCGGTTGTAATTTGCAATGGCCATTCTGTTACAAACCTTGACTGTGAGAGTGGGAAGATCGTTTTGGACAATGGGGAGACTTTTGAGAAAGACCTTGTTGTAGTGGCTGACGGAGTTCGAGTAAGTCCACTTTATCCATCCCATTACAGGTTCAACCGGCTAATCCTGCTCCAAGACTAAGCTCATCAACGAGATTGTACAAAAAGACTTGCCTCTCGAAGACATCGGATCCTCATTCTACCGCTGTTTGATCCCTTTCTCGGAAGTAAACAAAGACCCCGATCTCGCCCTCATTTTCAAAGACCAAGATCCAGGATTCTGGGTTCCCTTCGATCTATCGACAGGGACATTTCTCGTAACCTATCCCTGTAGAGATGGGAAAATGCTCAACATTGCGTTTCGGCACAAGACAAAAGCGGAGAATGAACATGCAGTCGATTGGAACACCAATACCAACGTGCAAGATATCATTGCCATGACAAGGGAGTTCAATCCACTGGTAGCCAAGTTGTTTAGTTTGTCAACAAGTGTTTCCGTTCACAAATTGTTTCGGAGGGAGCCTCTTGAGACATATACTCGGGGCAGGGCTGTTATAATTGGTGATGCTGCACACCCCATCCAGCCCACACACGGTACGTTGAATGTTTCTGGAGTATCGCATTACTAACAAGACGCATAGCACAAGGTGCAGTTCTTGCAATCGAGGAAGCAGCAGCACTAGAAGTTCTCTTCAAAGACTTACAAAACCCAGAACAGGTCTCGGAGCGTCTAAGCTTGTACAACGGCATTTTAAAGCGCCGTATTCATGTAACGCAGCTACTTTCGGATGCCCAACCTGGGATATCTAGCGTACTGCGACAGCAAGCTGAGGACATTTGGGGAGAAGGGATCTTTCCTCCAGAGGCAATGAACTTTACAAAGCCGATCAGAGACTTTTTCTACGCGTGGGATGTCATGAAAGAGACGGAGAATGGCCTGGCAGTCCGAAAGCTTACAGATTGAAAATTTCAAGATTGGCAACGTACACGACGTTATTGCGATACAGTCTGGAATTCAGGTTTCATGGATTTCACAAATGGGAAGATTGAGTTCGGTTGTTAACAATTCTCATTCGATGCTAGGCATATAACGCTTCGTCAAACGCTTCGTCAAGACATGTGTATCTAGTTGCCCTTGACACGTCCATCGGGCTTTCCGTCCTTGCGAAGTCCGTCGTGCTCAGTGGGCTTGTAGTCGCCGCCGTCGTCGCTGGTGCTCTCAAGACCTCCGCTGCTGCCGCTGCCAGAGGTCTTTCCACCCTGGGCACCGGCCTCATGGGGGTCAACCTTGCCGTGGGCGAACTCGCCGGTGCCGACACGCTTGTCAGGCTGGCCGTCCTGTCGGAGACCGTCGTGCTCTAGTGTATGAGTTAGTAAAGATTGAAGTGATGGAAGGAGTTTGAGGGTGTTGTACCAGTGGGCTTGTAGTCAGACATGATGATGTTTGGAAAGTGGGTTGAAGTTGGTAGTTGTTGTAGTGGTAGATTGATGTGAACGTGAGTGAGATGATGAGTAGAAAGCACAATTTGAAGAGAACAAGACGTCCTTTTTGTAGACAATTCTGCTCATCGACTCTTGACATGATTGCTGAGACGCATCAATTCATTGACGTCACGACACAAGTCGCGCTTCGCGTGAGAACAAAGAACGCAATAAGCAATCAACAGATCTGCAGTTGTCTCACTCTAGAATCGACGCTTAAACGTCATGAATCGAAGCGATCGTGGTGTTGGTTCCTATTGTCGATCGATGTACATGATGCGGTTACAGCTGTCATTGACTTTTGCTTTTGTTAATTTCCCAGCCTTAAACCACCCAGAAAATTAACGGTCAGGTACCATCGATCGTGGCAGCTCTAGTGGCCATCTCCGCATGTCATTAGCCGGCCTAGGCCTAGCCTGGATCGCAAAGCATTGATGGGAGGTCAGATCGGCGGAGACCATGCTCCGGTTTCTCAAATATCAGATCCATCTTATTCCATTGTTCCTAGAAGTCATCATATCGTCAACGTCATGACTGAATGTCGGTGAGGGAACAGAGCTTGTCATAGAAGTTGAATTGTTTCACAATAAAGCCTTGGCGGATGTTTGCTATGGAATCGCGGGGCACAGGCCATCAATTGACAAAAGGCAGAATGGCAAATCGGAGATCTAATGTTAAACTCCACGTGTCAGATCCGCCTAGCTACTGATACCGGAGGGGAACCGATTGCCATGAGTGGTCGGGTTTGAGTCTCCTGCACTCGGTTGATGCCTCTCTTGGCTTGATGTAGAGGGCATTGGGAATATAACACCAGCCACCGACGACACGAGACCAATGGATCGGTCAGCCTCTTATTAAGTTCTTATGCTCGTGGTCTCCACTTGCATAATTATCGGATAAGAAGTCAGACTCTAGCAAGTTTGAGACTCACGTGCGCGCATGACAGTCGGTGGTTAGGGCACAAAGAATTCCTGAGTTAGACATCAAGCTCTGATGGAAGATCCTGTCAGTGGCGGTCACCCCAAAACAGCATTGAAGGTATTGAACATCGATAGACAGAACTTGGGAAGAGCATTGTGCTCAAGGTAACGCCAGGCCAGGCTATCGATGCATTGAAGTTCCGTTGTCCACCTACAAGTCAGAGGCTACCGTGTGTTTACCTCATATTCGACACAAAGCTAACGCACGTCAACGGGCCTCGCCCTGTCAATCCTTTCCATGTAGAGTCTAGACAGGATAATAATGAAAAGTATTGCTGTCATTGATTCGGTCAAGCCTCTGGGAAGTCATCTGATAGACAACTTGTCTTGCCCATACCCATCTTTGCCGGCTGCTATTGGTGTCGAAGATTGTGGAGATATACGGTAGCTGTTGTGTACCAAGAGGAAATCTCCGTTGTCACTCTAGATCAATCGTATCGTTTCACTTCGCAAAGACCCGTACGGCGGACGACATGTCTTGAGGACTTGTTGAGAAGTACAAGTCGCGATATTATTGAAGTCCTCTAGCTCAGTTCTGCGAAAGGTAAAAGGTCGAGCGTAGTGCCGACGTAGGAGCACGTGTATCGGTTTCCAGTCATACGAGTGGTATTGGTTCGAATTGTTGTATCCTGCGTTTCCGATCAACCCAGACACTGCTTACCCTATGTTGTCGATTCTCGGGTTTACGGTAAGGAGCAGGGCTCGACGGTTTGGCGAATCCGTAGACGACACGAGAGTAAGCATGATTATAGAAAGGCCGAGACGCGTCAGATGCAGAGAAGGCAGAATTGAATTGTAAAATTGTAAACGGGACCAGCTGTCAGAACAAGATGCGGGTGATGTTGAAAAGACAAGAATAGAAGGAATGGGTAAAACCTTTGAGGCAACGGAAGAGCAGGGCCGCAAACACCGACCAGGCACGCGTGATAGATTTGTGGGTTCGTTGCTAAATACGTACAAAGTAGTAATAACCGGGTTTATTAACCTAAAAAAGGACTTTGCAGGCGCGTCTTGAGGTTATTACGACAACCGGTGGGTAATCATACTTCGGGGACCATCCAATTCCTGCCGTTGGAATGTCAGATCAGATCACATGTAGTTTATTGTATGTATGTATCAGAGGCTTTGTTGAATAATGTTCCATTTACCCTGCAGTTATTACGCGATTCCAAAGTACTGATGGAAATCACATAACCTATACCTTGGTAGGTAGTCTATCCCTCGGCTAGAGGAATTATTCGGATCCACGACTTTGCTTTTTCAGTCGCGCTTGAGCCTTTTTGCCCAACCTCCTGGCAACACTCATGAGATCTTGACTAATTAATGAGTAATGGTAACATCATGCAACAGCGATATGCATGTTGTACGACGTTTTGACATAAGCGCCGAGCTGACTGTGTGTTCTTTCGGTGTTGGAATGTCATTCAGTGTGCTTCCTGTAACATCGCTCTTGTGCTCCGTTGCTGTCAACTGTAGTTAATATTCATGGGAAATACGGATATGGTCCGATTAAACGACTCAGTTGTTTATTGGTTCCGATGGGACTGCGGAAAGCCGTGAAAATCGCCCCACGAAATGTCTTTAGCATGGAACTAGCATCTGTCTAGAGACTCTAGACTACAGGCTGCGGCTCCAGCCCCGGTTATTTCTGGCCGATTCTCCGCCACCTTGTTATTTGCCAAATGGAGACCAGATGATCTGAGCAGAGTCAGCTCTAGCTTGATGCCGCCTAGATTTTCTCGTGGCTTGCAGATTGCAGCTTGTCAGAACCATCGGGCCTTTTGGACTTGAAGGGTTTCCATGGTAAATGGATGGTTGATTCGGCAGCTACTTGCCGAGAGTTCAGCAACCTCTTGGCGTTCGCTTCAATTGTGAACCTCAGCTCCGTGGCCTCGTGTCTGTGGTTACCGTGAGATCCTACGGGTGGCGTGCCGCTTGTGCCACTGGGTTAGGTGAGTTGCACAATGCCCCAACTTCTTCTTAGGCAAATTGAGGAGGCAAGACAAAGATGATTGTGTTGGTTCTGGGTAAAGGTATGTTATTGAGGCTGATGTATATTTACTGGCATAGTTTACTATGCAGAGCCTTTTGTTGGAACCAAGCTAGGTTTGATGAGTGCTGTTCGATGCCCTCATTGACGGGCCTTGATTGACATGCCTTGTTGAATCTTAGAGTGAGAGTTGCTCATACAAGTAACCAAGGCAATCGAATAATAAGACCATGTTAAAAGAAATCCACGTGTCTCAAGGGAGCTACCTGCATGAGATGGATAGCATTCGGTGACCTGCCCCTTCAAACGTGTCTTCGGCTAATTGTACCACGAGGCAGATGGTTTCGGTTGGCCGGGCCGTCAAGTCTGACAATTCTTACTTTTCCCTCGACTGGAACGAGTTGCTAGAGTGGAGATCCCCCACCCCCATGGGGAAATAGGGAAAATACCCGGAGTGGTGGAAAAGCAAAAAGGGTAACAGGCTGGGACTTTTAGCCTATATCCCTTGATTTTGTCTAGGGGGGGTTAAATACAGAGCCTCGGTTAATAGGTTAATATAGACAGACCCTTAACAGTTCATATTTAATCTTCTGCTTGGCACTCCATCTTGGCGGTCTTGGTCTTTCTGCATTGCAACGCGCCTCATACCGGATTGGACTGCACTGGACTCTATTGCAAAACAAGTCCCTGTGTAAGTAACTATAGTCGAAAACCGACAAGGCTACCTTCACGATGCCTTTCGCCGTCGGCAACACCGTTACCAAACAAGACCTCGCCGTCGCTCAGGCTGAGGCGCCTCAGCTCGCCAAGGTCAAATGGTGGGCTGATCCTGGAATGCGCGTGCTGTACTTTTACGCCGCCATTCTCTGTGTCTGCTCAGCTACCACTGGTTACGATGGGTAAGGGATCCCTAATATCCAGAGATCAAACGCGAAAGCTAATTGGAAATCTACAGTTCCATGTTGAACACCTCCCAGGCCATGGATGACTGGCAGGATTACTTTGATCATCCCAAGGGCTCTAAGCTCGGTATCCTCAACTCCATCTACCAAATTGGCAGTATCGCCAGTTTCCCATTCGCGTACGTTTTTCCTGCCTTGGCAACCAGCCCACAGACTTGGCGAAAACTAATAATGTTGCTTGGCATAGTCCCTTCCTGTGCGATCACTTTGGCCGAAAGCTCCCCATCGCCATTGGATGTCTTATTATGATCCTTGGCGCTTTCCTGTCTGCATTTACCAATGGCTTCGGCAGTAAGTTTCTCTTGACTTGAAACCACTATTCCAAGCATTGACTAACCAACCCTTGCCAGTGTACCTTGGCGGTCGATTCCTCGTCGGTTTCGGAAACTCTTTGGCTCAACTGTCTTGCCCCGTCCTCCTTACCGAGATCTGCCATCCTCAGCACCGTGCCATCGTCTCCGCAATCTACAACTGTCTGTGGAACTTGGGAGCCACGCGTAAGTAAACACGTGAGAATTCGGCCCTGGAATTTTACTAACATTCATCCTTTAGTCTGCGCTTTCATCGGTCTCGGAACGATCAACATCAGCAGCAACTGGTCATGGCGAAGCATCACCTTGATCCAGGCCGTGCCATCCCTCATTCAGATCACCTTCATCTGGTGGATCCCCGAATCCCCCCGTTGGCTCATGGCCAACGAGCGCCACGAGGAAGCCCTCACCATCCTCTCCAAGTACCATGCCAACGGCGATGTCAACAATGCGACCGTGCAATTTGAATACAATGAGATCAAGGATACCATTGCCCTCGAGTACCAGGCCCAGAAGACCGGTAGCTACCTTGACTTCATCCGAACCAAGGGCAACCGTTACCGTCTCATGCTCCTGATCTCTCTCGGTATCATCTCCCAGTACTCCGGTAATGCCTTGATCAGCAACTACTCCAACATTATTTACGAGGGCGCTGGAATTAAGGATCAAGCCCAGAAGACTGGATTGAACGCCGGAGAGAACATGCTCAAGCTTTTCGTTGCTATTGGCTGCTCCTTGGGAATTGACCGCTTCGGTCGTCGCCCGCTCTTCCTCACTGCCACTGTTGGTAAGTAAAAGTTTCCTTCTGATAACGTTTCCTTGAAATAGTGGTAGCTAACGGTGCAACTCTAGGTATGCTGTTGTTCTTCCTGGCCTGGACGATCGTCGCCGCCCGTTTCGAAGCCACCGGCGAGACAGAGATCAAGCGCCTTGGATACCCCCAGATTGCCCTCATCTGGCTTTTCGACGTCTGCTACTCCATCGCCTGGTCTGGTCTGATTGTCGCCTATGCTCTGGAAATCTGCCCCTTCAGACTCCGTGCTCGAGGTCTCATGATCATGAACTTCTTCATCCAGGTTGCTCTCACCATCGGCAACCAGACCAACCCCATCGCTCTCGAGAACCTTCCCAACAACTGGAACTTTTGGTGCTTCTATACCGTAAGTCTCGCATATATTACTCGATGCCATTGTTCAAAATACTAATGTAGAAATAGGTTTGGATCGCGGTCGAGCTCGTCTTTGTCTTCTTCTTCTACGTTGAGACCAAGGGCCCTACTCTTGAAGAGATCGCAAGAATCTTCGATGGCGATGATGCCAATGTCGCCCAAGTTAACTATCACGATACTGAGAAGCAGGCTGCTATCGAAACCTCGGAGCAGGTGCATCATGATGAGCGCAAGGATCTGTAATTGTATCTATGAAAGACTGTGAACCTAGTTTGTTAATGGAGGTTAAAAGCTCCTAGAAGTTTATCCTTTGGATTAGACAAGATACTATTTAATCTGAAATAAGACTATTCTCTTGTCAAATATTAAACAATTCTGCTCTGCAACCAGAAACTTCTTCTTGCATGCTAAAGTTCTTGGCGAAGCATCAATGTCGGGATACAGCCAATTGGAAGCAATGACAACGTCGTCTAGAGCGCGCCCTTGTGAAGACGATGACGTCGCGTCTGACAAACGAGTCGATAGGTTGAAGATATAAGATACAACTAAAAACCTCTTGTCTAGCCTTGAGCTACTCGCCATCAATTAAGCAAGATGGATCATAGTTTCGACATCACGAGCACCGCGTCAATCCATGGCGGAATTATTCCCTTGGAGCCAGTCAACGAAACTAAGCTAAGAACGGCTAATCTCAACCAAGCATCACCTAAAATCGACCCTGAGCCAGATATTCCTGTTCCAGAAAATGGCAATGACAATGCCTCAAGACAAGGTCGAACAAGCGACCTGGGAATATCCAAAACCAGAGGAGTCATCGTTATTATAACCCTTGCTGGTATCAGCTTTCTCAACACAATGGGCTCAGGTATCCTCATCGCTGCCCTTCCCAAAATCGCTCAAGACGTCGGTCTGTCCGAAAACCTCATCCTTTGGCCTGCAGCCGTATACGCCCTCGCAGCTGGATGTCTTCTCCTCATCTTTGGTGCAATTGCAGATGTGGTCGGAGCCAAGTTGATGTGGGTTACTGGAAGCTTCTTGTTTGTCGTTTTCACGTTAGCTGTTGGACTCGCTCAGACCGGTATCCAGATCATTCTCTTCAGGACATTGCTTGGGGCTTCCATCTCCATGTGTCTTCCCACCGCGGTTAGCTTGATAGCGAATACCTTTCCCAAAGGGCCCTGGAGGAACGTCGCCTTTGCTATCAATGGTATGGGAAGTCCTCTGGGTTACGCGCTGGGGCTCGTTCTCGGAGGCATTTTCACGGATACCATTGGCTGGAGATGGGCTTATTACATGATGGCCATCATCAATTTTTGTTTGTCAACGGGTGCGATATGGTCTCTGCCTTCTGTTTACACTGCATCTGAAAGGAAATGGACGACAAGACTGAGATACGAGATTGACTGGGTTGGAGCAGGGACGATGAGTGTGGCTCTCGGCATGCTTCTCTATGTTCTGGCCATGATATCCTCATCTTACAAAAGACTTGATGATCCTGCTAATATCGCACTTTTGACAATAGCTATTATCCTATTAGCGGCCTTTCCGTTCTGGATGGACTATCAAGTCAAGCATGGACGACCAGCTCTCATCCCCAACAGTCTTTGGAGGAACCGATCCTTTACTTCTGTTTGCATCGCTGTTTTTCTTTGTTGGGCTTCACTGAACGGCATCGAGTACTTTACTACCCTTTAGTAGGTGTTCAGAACTTTGCCGTGATGGTCTGGATGCTAACTCTTGCAGCTTCCAAAAAGTAGAAGGTCTCTCAGCCCTGCAAAGCTCACTTCGATTCCTCCCCCACGTTATCATGGGCGTGGCAGTAAACATAACCACCGGTATTCTCATCGCCAAGGTCAAAGTCAGAACACTGGCTGTTGTTTCAGCGTTTGTGACAATGGTGGCAGCACCACTCATGGCGACTGTTGACGTTGGCGAAAATTACTGGCTTGCGCCCTTTTGGGCCATGTTCCTTTCACCCGTCAACCCAGATGGTAGGTGGCAATTTCCGACTAATCTGAAGACCAAGACTAACCGAGATAGTTCTCTTCACCGTATCAAATCTTGTTATTTCCGACGCTTATCCCCCTGAAATGCAATCCCTTGCTGGTGGTGTTTTTAATGAAGTAGCGCAGTTTGGAAACTCGGTTGGTCTGGCGATTACTGCTGCTATAGCTGCATCCGTCACAGAGCACTCTGGAATTACTGCGCGCGAAGAGGCTTTGATGAAGGGCTACAGAGCAGCTTTTTGGACTATCTTTGCCAGTTGTACTACTGTCACTATCGTAGTTTGGCTTGGTTTGAAGAAGGGAGGAATTGTTGGCAAGAAGCAAGACTAGATGACGCCCATCTTGGTGACTTATTTCGTCAGCTGTGGAAAAGTCTCTGTCTATTTTTTGCCAGCGTGACTCCTCTAGTCAAATAGCTTTCCAATTATACCTAACCAGGGTAAAAATTATATCAATAACCTCATTAGTAACCGTCATCGTCATGCTCCTGATCACATGAGTTTTTCACCATACTTAGCTTGATGTGAGCCGATTAAATAATCATCAAAATTTTGTGCAGGTGATTCCTACTTGCTACCCTTTACTGTATGTACATTAACCTTGAACAACATGGCATACCAGCAGAAGATTTCCCGGCATACGCCTTCCAACCTCCTTGTCAATATCAATTACATTTGCTCCTGGGTTGAGCAGATTCGTAGTTGGGAAGAAGCCCAAACCCACGGTCCCGAAGCTGAGTTTTGGCATTACCTCTCGCATCTTGTATTAACGAATGTTCAATGCTTTGTTCCTTGTATGCCAATCATCACGAATACTCCCCTCAAAATTTCTGCCATATCTTGGTCGAGATTACCCGGCCAAGGAAGCAAATTCTCCGATTTCCTGGCTCTCAATTTGTCTTTGAGGTTACAATGAGATGTTTTGCAATCATTCTTAAAGTGGAGCGTTATGTTGTAGTCGGTGGCTTTGATTACGAGCCGGATTTGTGGTTGATTGAGAAAGCAGTCGTCAGACTCTCAAGGCATAAATCTCCCGTCAAGTAGATGAGGTCCAGTCACTGCCAGAAGGTTAGTTGTCCATCTCCATGAGCTACTTGCAGGGGACAAGGTTTAGGTAAGGGCAGGTCCCGTATAGAAGGCATCGATGTCACACCCGACGGTTACAGTATCTACTACGATCCCTCTGGCAACAGCCAAACTTTTACTCATGACCTTATCGACGTCAAACCATCTTTTCGTGTGTCGCCGTCACCTGATGAAGCCACTGGGCTTACCGTTGTGAACAATAGCGATTGTCTCAATGGTACCTCGAGCGGGCAGTGTCGAAAAGTATGCTGCTCCTAGTCCATTCGCCACGTGGATAGCCTCGCTGAGGGATGTCGATCTTGCAAGTGTTGAGGCTATTGTCTTCACAACAAATAGAGTTAGCATGAATACACATGGAACCTTCATATGCCTGGTGCCTCTAGAATGGATTGGCTTCTTTAATGTAATTTCAATCAGAGTCTTGCAGGCCGAAATAATAGCGAGCAACTCCACCGCTTCTACTCCAATAATGCCGAGCTTGTCGGTTTTTGCGTTAGTCGGTGAATTCATTGCGTGTGTGTGTACATCCGACATCTGTTATTAGGACGTCTGCAATTCTCCTCTTACAATAATCTCCAAGCCTGGAAGCTTCAATTAAGCCTTTACAAACTGATCTATCGTTCCTTGACATGAAAGGCTCACAACAAAACCTTGATACTTTAACCATCAAAAAATAGTAACAACAAGTAACTCAACTTGCCTGGTTTCCATCGATGCCACTTGACCTACCTATTTGATACAGATGAATGAATCAGCACTTGGTTCAAGTTTCTGATCCAGACTTCAGAATCGGTCCTTGGCACGAACAGGGTCTGGAACATCATCTCGGCCATGTCGATCAACGGGGCACTTGCATATCATCCCCGGGATCTTGAGAAACCGTAGACCGATTTTCGAGAATCTCCCAACCTCCGACGTCTAAATTACCGAGCATCTTGTACAGCCTATCATTAGGCTCGAATATGAAAATAGACTTCACTAGATCGTCCTCGTTCTCCCAGGGCTGAGAGGGATCCACCGCGGAGCCGAAGTCAAGCCTCATTCAGCTTGGACCACGCACGTGAAAAAGGAAAGACACTCTGGAACACGCCGTTGCCATGTGTCCGGGAATGACATCTTCTTTGGCGAGTCACTGCCATACGCCAAGTATCATGTTAAACTGATAAGAGTAGACCCCTTTTATTTCCTTGACGCCACTGAAGAATCATCCTGTTATACGGGAGAATGTCTTGTGTCGTTTACGGCGGTGTAGCCTTCGGAGGTTCACAAATGTGCATTCAGTGTTTAATTACGTACAAAACCGCTTTTTTTCAGCAGCTCATCCTATACAACTTTCTTAAAGATCTACTCAATATCATCTCCATCTATATACGGAGATGACTCTCTCTTCTTGGTATAACTAATTCTACTGTAGTGAAAAATACCCATTAAATTATGGAAATGCACTTTTGCAATCCCTGCGGGCTGTGATCCTACGCTAGAGAGGTGCGGAACCGCAGTTGCAGATTTGAGTCTGGGGTTCGTCTAGATCTTTGGTAGTGGCGTCGTATTCGATCGCGTCTAATGACTCGTTCTCGAGCAAAGCCCTGGGTTGTAATCAGTAATCAGAAGAGATATCACCGTCCAACGTCAAGAGGATTCGCACAAACCAGAATCAGAAGATAAGCACAGAACCGGGTACAGTACTCGGCGGGCAAGGAAAGCAGGATCAAAGCGCTATGATCCATTACTCCGGACTTGAATTTTGCTTCCGCCACCATCCAGTATCCTAGGGTACCTTGTTCCGTTGAAATAGTAGTCCCAAAAGAGATGAGTCCACGTCTCAGGATTCCGGACGACTGGGAGCCGCCACAAAACTAGTGAAAGATCTTCAAAGGTCTGAAATCAGATGCATAAGCGTTAGTCGCAAATCGCTCTAATGCAGGAGCAAAGGTTCCCCGAAACCCCTTGACCTTGTTCGAGGTGTCGGTTTGCTTCAAATATACAACGCATTGTTCCCTCTCAAACTCTTGTAGTCCCTGCATTCCTCACTTTCTCCCCCTCCGTCCACAAACATCGTCATTCCTTGCACACAATAGTCAGAATGGGTGGACTCCTGTTGGCAGATGATTATGTGTTCCACAAGCCTGGCCTTGTTGACATGAATATTGCCAGTATCGCCTGGGGATTTTCTTTAGGTGTGTCCATCTTCAGTGGGACCAAGGCGATGCGACAAACCATCTCGTCTTGGAAAAGAGGAACAAGGACAAATATCTACCTTGCCTTGCTATGGACAGAATGGGCGAGTAGTGTGATTATGAGCGCCATCACATGGTGCTACCTTCGCGAATACATACCACCCGGCTTCCCTGTCTTCTTCGTCATTGGTATGTGGACCCCCTCTAGTTGTTTATTAACCGCTGCTAACGTTACAGTGCAGTCCTTCTTTGGGCTGTTCAGATCCAGACGCTTCTCCAGATCATCATCAACCGAATTTCCATCTTGATGGTTAACCGCCGTAACGCGACAAAACTGAAGGTCACGACATTCCTTGTTCTCCTCGCTATCAACATAAGTGTTTTCTGTATCTGGATTCCAGCTCGTCTCCAAATCAGTAAGCAACTCATCAGTGTCAATGCTGTCTGGGATAGAGTGGAGAAGGGAATCTTTCTCGTTGTCGACGCGGGATTGAACTTTTACTTCATCCATCTTGTCAGGTCTCGCCTTGTAGCCAATGGCTTGACAAAATACACTCGCCTTTACCGCGTGAACCTGTTCATGATCGGTATCTCCATGACCATGGATGTAAGTACTGCTTCTTCGAAACTTAGCACTCTTTACTAAAACATGATAGGTCCTCCTCATCGCCATGATGTCTCTTCCCAACGATATCGTGTATCTCCAGTTCCATCCTCTAGCGTACCTTGTCAAACTCCACATTGAGATGAATATGGCTGAGCTTATCACAAAGGTTGTCAAAGCTAGCAACCCGAGTGGCTACGACTACTCCAACTCACGATCTGGTGGAAAGAGTGGTGTCAAGACTGCAACTAACAAAAGAGCGACCTCTGTCTTTCCTGGCGGAAATCAAACATTCATCGAAGCTGGCGAGAACATTGAGATGCCAGAGCGGACAGAAGACGGTATCAAAGTATCCAGGACATTCCAAACTACACAGATCGAAGCTGTCAAGCCTAACCGCGATCGCTCGGACTACGATGACCTTCAGAGCGAATCAAGTTCTACCCGAAACTTGAAGGAGGAGCATTTTAACATTTGAGCCTGGAAATTGTCGGAGATACAACGTTACAGGTTTTCGACCGAGATGACTAGCCATCCCCAAATCTCTCAAGGATGGATTAGAACAGAGATATACATACATACCCTTCGTGCTGAAATTTCGTTTCTTTAAAATACATCTAGACCATACATAATCTTGACACTAGGCCTTTCTACGGTAAAATTTGGCCCTTTCTCTCAATGACATGACCCCTGTTCAAATGTCAACGCTATGGTTCGGCTCCGCTCGACCGGTGAAAATGTGGCTGTTTACTAGACAGCATGTGGATTAGTCAAATACTCATGGACTGGACGAACTGAATGGCGAGTAGTTACGATTTCACCGTCATTCTGAGAAACGGTTTTATTGTTTCACATTGTGCAGGTAGTATGTACACCTAAACATGCGGAGAAGAGGAACAATTGAGCCTAGCCCAGCTCAGCAATCAACGCAGATACTCACGTAACATCCAAAATGGGGTCTAGTCTAGTTACCCCAGACTTTAAGTTTGTTACCACATCATTTGAGCTTAAATGTTGTCGACAAAGAGCCAGACTGCGTGAGATAATAGGGTCAAATCTCCATCGTACACCATCGTGAATCTTACAGAGTGTCTAGATATTGTATAGACATCTACAATCTTAAACCATGCCATTGAAGGCCTGCTCCCCTTCCCAGTAAACTTTACAGTCCTTATCTGTAACAAGCTTATCATCACTCTTCCACAACCGGTATAATGATCCTCCGACGTCTTGGCAACCAACGATGAGCGAGAGCCAAGACCGATAACCAACATTATCAAAGGATGACATTGTCACTGGTCGTCTCGTAACTTGGGCTCAGCTGGAAGTGACTTGGCAACAAAGGATCAGCCCTTGGCATGCGTGCGCTTTTGCTGTAGGCTGATGTCGTCACTGGAAATCTACTTCAACCCTCATCCAAGCCCAAGCCAAGCAATTCATTCCCTGCTTGACAATGTCATCCCCTGTTCGTTTCTCGCTGAGCTCAGCCCCTGGCTATCATCCAAATGCGTGTGCCCACTCAGGGATCAAGCTGGGCTTGATCCCGCTGAAGCATAACCGTCAGCACGGCAACGCCCAGGTAGTTTCTCCTCCTATTCTTATCACCCGCCCACTTCATGTCTTTGCCCAGACTTTGCCAAGCTTCCACATGACGTTGCTTCCCCTTCAAGTGTTTCTCCGAGACTTTGGCTATTGGCTACTAAACTCTGGGCATACGATGCTATCTCTCGGCATATTCTGTTGGAGGGATTTCGGTACTCCAATGCCTGTCCTCCAACAGTTGCGGTTGCCCACTATATAGACTTGTTAGTATCCACAAGAACCGCGACATTTCGTAATTGTCAATTATCCTGTCCCGACCCCATATCCTACTTTAAACTGCTTTTTTTCGTTGTGGTGTAGAAGTGAAAAACCCAATCGATACCAGCCCACGATCCCGAACAACAATGGGTATATGGGGCAAAATATCGAGTGTGCTGGCGCCGCCGCCAGACAAGGCGGACGATGGACGCGACCAGTGGCCCTCCCGTTCTGCATATCTTCTCGCCTCTTGTGGTGGTGCCGTAGGAATGGGAAACATGCTCCGCTATCCGTCCCAGGTCTACAACAATAATGGTCTGCAGTGGTTCGTGCCCTATCTGATGGCCATATTCTTACTTGCCATCCCCGCCATGGCGCTTGAGATCGCTGCTGGTAACGCCTACCGCGGCGGGACAGTAGTTGCATACAACTCGATAAACAAGAGACTCAAGGGCACTGGCTTTGCACTCAACTACGTCGGCTTCGTAGTCGTTATCTACTTTGTGCCAATTCTTGCTTGGGCCATGGTGTATTTCCAAAAGTCCTTTACAAGCCCGCTCCCATGGGCTGGCAATACCGAAGACTGGTTCATGTACGAGGCAGTTGGTTCCGTTGATCCCGATACTTCGGGCCGCTGGGTTGTGCACCCTGGACTTTCTCTCGACGGTCGTCTTGTTGGCTGGAATGCCTTCACGTGGTTCACCGTCTGGATTTGCATGTTTCGCGGTGTTGGCCTTACCGGACGAGTTGTCTATTTCACCATGGGCCTTCCTGTTATCATGGCTATCGTTCTTGTTGGCCGTGGTGCATCTCTTCCCAATGCAGGCGAAGGCATCAAGATGTATTTCGGCAGCTGGCATAGCGACAAGCTCGCTGGCACCAAAATCTGGCGTGACGCAGTTGGTCAAGTCTTTTTCTCAACCGGCGTGGGTTTTGGATACTACACAGCCTACGCTTCATATAACCGTCGGTTTTCCAATGCGGCACAAGACGCTGTCATAATTGTTCTCTTCAACAGCTTTTTCGAGGCGTTTGCTGCTTTTGCTGTCTTTGGAATCATCGGATATCTTGGTATGAAGCCAGAGGACACCGGTGAGATTGGCAGCTATGGCTTGGGCTTTATGACGTACCCTCAGGCATTCGTCGAGATGCCTGCGTCCAACTTCTTTTCTGTGGTATTCTTCTTCACTATTATGCTTTTGGGTATCAGCTCTTCGTTCGCCATGCTCGATGCCGTCATGACTTTGATAATGGACGCCCCCTTCGCTAAGAGATGGGGTCGTCCTTGGGTGGCCACTGCCATGGTCATACTCTGTTTTCTTCTTTCCCTCCCCCACTGCACTCAATTCGGATACTATTTCATGGATGGGATTGACCGATGGATCAATAACATTGGCCTCGTCTTTGTCGTGTGGGCCGAATGCGTTGGTGCCACTACCTTGTATCGATATCGAGATGTTGTCGGCCAGGTCGGCATGCCATCATGGGCCCTGTATAATGGCGGCTTTCTTGGTGGCCAGCTTCTAGGCATCACCATTGGCCATACTGTTACACCTTGGGCTGGTGCAATTGCTGGTTTTGGTGTCTACTTTATCGGTCTCGCTGCCTCTCTTTTCCTCGCAAAGACACCAGACGCATACGATGGTCCCAGACTCATGACTAAAAACAAACTCATGTCTGTCTTTTACTACAATGCTTTCTACTCTGTATGTACAAACCCAAACATTAAACTGACAGCAGAACCCTAACCTGGTAGCAGGGTAACATGCTCAGACACGATCTTAACTCTGTCATTGGAGTTGGTAAGAACTGGTCTCTCCCATTCATCTGGGCCCCTATGCTCCGCTATGTTTCAGGGCCTATATTGGCCATCATCTTCAGCCTGGCCTACCCCACCTTTGAAGAAGTCAAGAATGACCCTCTTCATATTATCGGATTTATCGTTGCCCATTGTCTCCTATTGTGGATTGTGATTGGTTATGTCTTTCCTCGTTGGTACAATGTTTTTATCGTTCATGAGCGTCGTGAGGATTGGAAGCAGCCGTACGCCCCCAACATTCTGCGAGGTACAACTGATGGGCAAGAGGTCGGCAGCAATGAGGCTGCCATATCCAGTGGGAGGTCTTCGAAGGAGTGAATATGTGATCTGGTCGTTGATATTGTGTATTAGTCCAGTGATTCGGATTCTGTCTTCAATCCATTGCATCTATTTATTCATTCAAGCCTTCATAGACGTCTAACCATCCTTGATAGAACTCAGTCACCTTTACGATTGAAGCCCATGTGTCATTGATCAGGTGCCCAGCACCAACCTTGGCCTTCCACTGCGAAGAATGATAATCCATAGCTTATTTGAAGTACATCTTCCATTAGAAACAATTGCGTTTTACAACATTATTTTGAAATTTGATTCAAACAATTCTTATCATCTATTTGGTATAGTACAAAAATAATCCATTCTATTGCATCGTCACATTGGGCTTGCGGAACAGCGAATGGGAAGAGCCATCGACCTTTGCTATCCTGTCTCAATCCTTCACGGTCGACAATATGCAATAATGGACAGTTATACTCCAGACTTCCGCAGAGCCTTGATATATGAGATTGACCGGATGCTACTCGCGCGATGACTAGCAAAACAATATCAAACACCCTCTTCCATGCGAAAGGAAAGAGACCTCTATCACCCTTCCATACCATGTCCATCCAGAATAAATCCCACATGTCTTACTTTGCAACTTCTAAACTCGGTTTGCCCAGGTTAAAGCACTCCTTCTGTTGTTTGTGGGACGCTCTTTGGCAAATTCGTCATCATCTGACCAGTATTGGGTCTCCTTCTGGGTGGGTAACTCGGCAGCAGCGACACCAATTTGACGGCTGAAACGGTTGTATGCAATGAAGGTATCCTTGTCACCAGCAACAGCGTTAGTAGGTGTGGCAACACGCATCGAGATACGGCGGATCTCAACGGCATCCTCCTTGATCTCTTCCTTGCCGGTCAAGGAATAGATAATGTTAAGAGCAGGGATTGAAAGGCCGTGGACGACGATAGAGAAGAGGACAAGCCAGTATACAGTCGGGCCCATGGCACGGACAAGGTTCGTCTCCTCCGCGTCACCCTCGCCATCGTGGGGAAACAAATGACGGGCATGCTCAACATAGAAGACAGCGCCAGCACCAATAGGACCGAAGTATCCCATGAACAAAGCCTCCTTCCAGTTGGCACAGACATTGGGCATGAGCTTGTAGCAGGCAAGGATGGCAGGCAATCGACGGAAGATGAGGACCAGGAAGCCGAGACCAATCAGGCGAGGAAGAGTGATACCGGTACCGGTAGGATCGTGGAAGCTCTCCCAAGGCAGGATAGCACCGATATACATGAAGCCACCGAAGTTGAGGAGGACGTCGACGCAAGAGTTGACTTCGTCGTGGCGGATCTCTGTTTCGCGAAGGTAGTTGCCATCCCAGTTGAGAGCGCAGCCAGCAACGAAGCACGCAAGGAGATCGTCGGTGCCAATAGCTCCACAGGTGCCGACCAAGAAGAGACCCATGGCTGTGGGGAAAAGGACATAGGACTCGTTGTCGACCAGTTTACTGGCGAAGGGTTAGTCTGAGTAGATGCAAAGGTGTTAAGGCAAGGGGTGTACATACTGCTTGAGAGCAAACTTGATAGCCTTGCATGACCCATATCCAACCACGGCTCCGTACACGATAGACAAAGCAACGATGTAAAGCCAAGTCTCAACGAACCAGTTCTCCAGAGCCACGGCAACACCACCTCCAAGACGACCAACCTCACCAGCACGAGCCATAAGAGCATGGTGAGTAGAGTCACCCGCAGCAGCCTTGGTGCCAGCACCAGGAATGTCAGCATGCTGAATCAGGTATGTCGCAAGCATGAGGAAAGGAAATCCGAAGCCGTCGTTGGCACCGGCCTCTGCGGAAATGATCTCTCGGAGGGGTCGAGCCACGTATCTGTCGGCAAAGGGGCCCTTTGCAATGGCTTGGGACAGGATAGGGTCGGTGCAGGTGACGCAGGAACCGATGACGAGAGCGGCGAGGAATGTGACCTTGGGGATGGTGAGCATGATGCAAGCTGTGGTGCAAAACCACATGATGGTCATGATGGGCAAAAGACACAACGCCATCTCCTTCCATCGTGTGAGACCGTACTTGGCAGGAAGCTGGAAGCCTGCAATGACCAGTTGAACACCAATCATGACACGAGCGACGCCCTTGATAACATTATGTTAGTACATACAAGAAAAGGCAAACCTCGATAGACGTCAAAGGGTCTTACCAAAGTGATCTCACTGGTCTGACCCGGTGATGCAGAACCCCATCTTTCACTGTCTATAAATTTGGCGGCTATGGGACCGAGAACGACACCGATCAAGACGGCAGGCACTAATAAACATTAGACGACGGGAGAGTGGGGGTGGAAGGGAATGGGTGTACTAACGGGCTTCACCAAGGTACCACGCCTGCTTGATCTTGACAGAGATGATGCCATAGAGATAAGTGAAAGCACCTGTATACAATGTAAGCCAAGCTATACTAAGACAACACCGACTGCATGCCAAGTCGGGAAGGTAGTTGGTGCAAATACTAACCCAATACACCGAGGACGATGTTGAGCTCGCTCAAACTGAGGACGGGCATTTTGGCGATTGGAAATGACTTGATTGGCTAAAAAGGAAACAATGGGGATAACAATGGGGATTTATTGAAATGGAAAAGGCAAAAGGATGAAATAGAAAATGAGAAAAAGAAAGAGAAAAGAAAAACGATACAAGAGGTCCTGCCTACAAAAAGAATAGAATGGGAAGATGAGAAGGGAAATTAAGCCAAGACGCCTCTTTGCGGGATTCGCGGTGATCTTTAAAGGGAATTGCGCCTAGGCAATGGTTAAGGATGAAAGCAAGGTTTTAGTCTATCTAGCCAACAAGAGAAGAGGCAAAAAGGTAAAAGGTTTTAGTCTGGTTAGCTCTGAAACAGACAAAGCACAGACGGGGGGTTATAGCTGTAGACAAACATTTACTCGTCGGTTTGGTAGATATCCGTACAAAAATAGTAAAATAGCAACAAAGACAGAGAGTACAATTGGAAGAGGAAAACGCCAAGAAGATGAACTCGAAACGTTCAGCACTCCGCCAACGATTCATCAGACGTCTCAACGCTTTGTTCAGTGCTAGCGGAGTGAAACTCTTGGCAGGAGAGATCATCTGCGCTACTTATGGGCCACGACTGTCTTGGCGTCTGGGTTATGCTTGGCGATCGAAATTTACAGGCTGACAAGCGATGATATCTTGCCCCTGGGTAAGAAGGGGATACGTAGTATAGCGTAGTACAGAGTATCTAATTGTAGTAATAACAGTGACATCAATATCCACGTAGTTGGTTATCTTTGTCTTGGAGTTGTTGTACAGACACACAACAAAGATAACACAAAGTAATGACTAGTCTTTTCTAGTCTCAGCTGTACCACAAGATACCTGGTGGTATGTATACGTACTGTCTCATGCTTTTACTACACAGTATATCTACATGAGATTTGTCTAAGATGCCTCTTGCTCAGACTTATCATTCAACCAAGGCTACATACACAAGACTGTTGAAGTCGGATTCGAGATATTCCTTCCCGGTAACTCAATAGACTACTCCGTATCCGTACGGACCTGGAAAGAGATTAACAGATTTACGGGGCGGAGCGGGGGAAGCGTCAGTGCTGCTGAGACATGGCCTCGCCTTTATTTTAAGCATAACAATATTTCTCACCTATCGAGCCCACTTCCAAGCGCCAGACCAACTCCGACTGTGCGTCAGTCCGCCGCGTCACGTTGGCCATAGGGAATCAAAGGTTGATCCCGGTGGATGAAACATGTTAGCGCTTTGAAGATATGTCATCAGGAGGCGCCCGCCCCGTGGGTGGACAGAAAACAGCGGAATGATCTGGGTGGGAGATTTGGTGTAAACCCTTCCGCTGTTTTCTGACCCGTAGCCCGCCACTGCGACCCCGAGTCGCACACAGACCAAACGCTACAGGTGTGATCTGCATCGTCCATAGAAATTGTTCAATCTTACGACCCGGCCAATCAGCGACCAGGACTAGGTCACATCCGAGATTCAACACCATCGCAAACGAGACCGGTTTCAGTGCGTTGGAACCCCAGCAATAACAAATACTCTTTGGGAATAACAGCCACGTTCAAAATGCGTATTACGCAGTAATAGCATATGTAAAAGTGACTGAGTACCTCTCGTTCCATCTCTAATCGTTCAATGTTGCTACTATCTAGTTAATGTAGAATTACTGTTGCTTCTATGGTTTGGACTAGTACACGACTCAGTCCACTAATTTATTTACACGTCAAGACTTGTCTGTACTTCAGACTCACAAAGTTGATCTGGGCACTCAAAGAGAGAAACAATTAATTCTAAAAGAAACAATATCAATGCATCGAACCAACCTCTCACAATCTCGTTAGTTCACGAAACATTTTATATAAAACAACGGATACACCACTTTCCACCGATTCATTGTATTGGAAGTGTCGGGTAACAAAAAACAAAATGAGAGGCTGAAGCCGGGACTACTTGACCCGGGATTGTGTGGGTGGGTGAACAGAGTGACCAGGGTTGTTTTAAAATTGTGTCTTTGGACTCGCTGCCAAGTGCCGTGTCGAAGTGTTTAGGGTAGCAAAAATAAAAGCGTAGGTACTGGCAAGAGCCCTACATTATAATATTTGAACAATATTTCAAAGAACATTTTTATGTAATGGATAGCTTCTATGTCCTCTATGTAAGTAAAGAAATAGATTCCCATTATTCCGCATACTTGGGTAGGTTAACACTCAAAATTGATAAAACAACAGGGAAACTAAAGGAACAACTGCTCTTACACTAACATTTCCAATACAATCTGCAACATGAATCGCTTGACATACAAAACTAAACTTTCTTCTTGGCTCCCACCTCTTGCACCTCCACTCCTTGAATACTACCCCGTCTCTCTTCCTTCTCCAGGAACTCCTCAACTAGACCCCTGAAGTCGGCTGGCAGATAAGGCGACGTCAGCTCCGCAAAACGGCCTCCCTTGCGGTGGGTGTTGAGTCCAAGATCCTTCATCAGCATGTTACAATAAGGCAATCCCTCAAACACCATATCTGGCAGATCAGCACCGTAACCACAAGGAAAGCGCCACTTCCCCCACTGTGTGTGTAGCATGATCTCATCAGTAATCTCCTTGTCGGAGGAGGGAATGGACCGGATCTTGCCTGCAAAGAAAGCGGCGATCCACTGGCCCTGAATGGTGGCGCATGTCGCGGTGCTGACAGTTGATATCATACCAGCAAAGGCGAGATCCCGGGATTTCACCATCTGCGAAGGAATCATGAAACGGTAGTATCGAAGGGTGTTGGCCTCCTTGGTTTTGGCGACGCCAAGGTCGGGTTGTGCCTTGAGACCTGGATATAAAGACAGTACCTGTGCGTCAGCTGCTTGGCTGAGCGCACGTTTCTTGTCCACAGAGTAAGGGAGACCAAGATTATCTTCTGCAAACTTGATGGTCGATTCCTTCTTCCACCCTGTCGAGCAGATAATAGCATCCGTCTCAATGACGTTGCCCGATGTGAGGATTGCCTTTTTATGTTCAAGCGACTCGATATCATCGATATGTACTCGAATCTTGCCTTGCTTGATAAGATCCCATAGCGGCGTATCGTAGTTCAGGATACTCAGCCCACTACCGATCCAGAAAGCCGAGTGCCAAGGCTTGAGCTTCCTCAGCTCAGGATGCGAGTCATAACCATTTGCAGAAATAACATCGCCACTGAGGACCTTCCAGAACCCATTGACCATCATTCTTCCCAAGGCAGTGCCGTGGAGAAAATCCCTCACGCCGGGATAGCCATCCGCTTCTCCCCAAGGGCAAGGGCTGAACCATGTCATCCAGCGGATGTTCAAAAGTTGGTCCAGACGCTTCTTCAAAGGTGTGACAAAAGGTGGTGCGATCCAGACAGGACCGTTGCCGGTTGGGCGTACTATCAGGTCGACTTCTGCACCATCATGGACCAAAGCGTATGCTACGTCAAAAGCAGACTTGGCGCCACCAACGACAATTGCTTTCTTGACTTTCAGGTTAGGTGCCTCTTTGCAAAATTCCTTTGCATGGAAGACCGGAGCGCCGAATGATTCTGCGTTCTTATAGGAGGGCATATTTGGTGTCGAAGTTAGACCCGTAGCGAGGACAAGTCTTGTGGTGTTGATGAACCGATTGCCGGCTGGTGAAGTAACGGTTAAGCGCCAGCCCGCGTCTCCGTTTCGTTCCACAAGATCAACAGCAGTATGAAATTGCACCTTGTCGTAAACACCGAAATGCTTGGCAAAGTCGGTAAGGTATCGGTGGAGTACGGCGCCAGGGATGTGAGTGTTGGGTCCAACGCCATATGTCTCAAAGTCCATTGGAAAGTCAGGGTATTCATATGTTCCTTTCATGTTGTTTGACTTTAGGCCTGGGTAGAGTCTGTTCTTGGACCATGTTCCACCGCATGATTCAGCCGATTCGAGGATTGCGAAAGATTCGGAAGGTGAAATCTGATGGATAGCCTTTGCAGCGGCGAGGCCAAACCATCCTGGAGAACATTAGTTTGGGCATGATGACTGATGGTGATCATTGAGGACGTACCAGCGCCTACCACTACTACATCATATGATTCAATCATTGTGAAAGAGGAAGGGAGGTTGAACTGGAGTACCAAGGAGCGCGTATCCTCAGAGTGCTAAGATGGGAGAAACAGAGTCTATGATTTTGTGTTTTCAGAGGTGCATCAGGGCTCTATATCTATCCTATCACAACCCATGCAAATATCCCCAAACACGGCTGTTTCGACCACTGCCGAATGCCGCATCAGGCCATGCCTCCCCTGGAGGCTACGTCCAACCAACAAGATCTAGTTCGGAAGTGCCAAATGCAACCCACGAGATAGCAAACAAACTCCAAACTAAGAACGATAAGACTAATTGTTTTCCCCAGATTTCGACGTTCCGTAGTGAAGATGATCTCCATTCCGACCCCGCGTTCCAGGATAATAAATCGCCTATCTCAAGCCACGGAAAGCTCAAGATAGCGAATTTTAGCAGCGACAGACCATTTTCGGGTTCCGAAATAGGATGAGCTGATCATTTAGGGGTATCTTCATTGTGCTTTGCACAAATTAGCGCATGCAACGATCCTTGGTGTTCAGGGTTCGGCCTTTCCGATAGGAAATTCCGATGATACGGAACCCACAATCTGTTCTATTTACTCAGAATTAAGTTCGAATGATAGTCAGTGCTCTTCCGTAAAGGGTACCGTGGGCGGATGAGGCGGATACTCCAAGCGCTGAATTCGGGGTAGGCAACTTTGGAGAAGCCTGACGTATGGATAACTTCACCTATATATCCCACAACAAGATACCATCTATACACTGATTCCCCATCATTGACCAACCAAATAACACGCCCATCATGTATGCAGATATCTCCAAGCCTCCTGCTCCTCTTCCCCAAGCCAAGCCTCAAATGGTAGCTGAAGGCATTACACTTTTGTCACCCCTGTCAAGACTTGGACACGGTCCAGGTCTCCTGATTCTCCACCCTGACTCGGACAAACACTTGGACATTACTGACGGCGTTCCCTCGGCACTCCTCAAATGGGCTGAAGAGGGTTATGCTGTTGTTGAAGTCCAGACAAGGGCTTTGAAAGGGGATGCTGGAGAGGTTTTGAAGAATGCGCTTCAAGCATTAAGGAATTGTGACGGATTTTTGAAAGATAGTAAGATTGGATTAATTGGTAAGTATCCCTCTATTGAATTGCGAGATGACTCTAACATGCGGTTAAGCATACGATCCTCAACTATGGAACAAGATTGCCTCAGTCATTACCGACAAAGACATATCGGGTGCCATCATTTACGCCAACGAAGCCGACTTAGCAACGCTCCGAGGCGCAACAGTCCCTACACTTAAGCATATAGCATCACGCAACGCGAAGCTCGAGCGGAAAGATGGATCAACAACATATTCCTACCCGTCGGCCAAGTCTCACTTGGTAGCTGTTCCCTTTACCGAAGACTTTGACTACTCGACCGAGTCAGTATCGCATACGAGGAATTTGACATTCCTCAAACCGTTAACAAATGGTCCATATTTCGATCTCGAAGCTATATGGGATGAGCATACCTATTATGAGTTTACGGATCGGTCGGTCGAGCACACCATGAGCACAATGGTTGACCAGCCTTATGTTAATCACGTTCCTACTGTGAGTGTTTATGTGTAAGGGTATAATGATAGGATAAGTGCTGACAAGAGAATAGTTGACAGGTGGAGTCGGTCGCACGTCGCTGTCAAAGTTTTATCGTGATAACTTCATCTTCTTGAATTCTGTTGATACAGAGCTCGAGTTGATCAGTCGTACTATCGGCATTGACCGTGTTATCGATGAGTTTCTTTATAAATTCTCCCATGACAAGGTTCTTGACTGGCTGTATGTGTATCCCTTCCCATAGATCGATTGAGTTGCAGCACTAACACGCTATTCACGAAAAGTCTTCCGGGAGTACCACCCACTCACAAGAAGATGGAAGTCCCTTTCACAGCGGTGGTGAATATTCGCGGCGATCGACTATATCATGAACATATCGCGTGGGACCAGGGAACTGTTCTTGCTCAATTAGGTTTGATGCCACAGTATCTACCTTTTCCTTATCCTGTTGAGGGACAGAAAGAAGGGGCCAAGTATGAGTATCGTGTTCCCGTGTTGGGTATTGAGACAGCGTTGAAGATGAGGGATCGCAACGCGGTGGCATCGAATGAGATGTTTGGCTATAGAGTGAAAGAGGTTTAGTTGTGGAATAGGTAATATTTGTACCAACGTGCTACATAGTTTTTCTTTATCGTGTCAATTGACAAAATGTGATACCTTGTACAAAGCCAAGTCGCGGTAACGGGATTGATTCCGCGGGAATGATAACTACCGGTTTCACAACGTAGGTAGTGGGACAGCGGCCCAGTAGCTCGCGTATCTTTTTAGTGCAATAAAGGAGATAAGACAAGGAGATTGCGGGTAAGATTGCTAGCCTGCGAGAGGGACCGATTTATTAGATCAAAAACTAAAGAGGTACAGTGCCGACGAGTCGGCTATGGGGCAGCCTCTTAGCTTCTTTAAGCATCCACAAGTTAAAGACATATGACCCTGATTGTATTAATGGTTCAGTCTTGGTAGGCGCTGCGACGGGCCGTAAACTGGCTCGACACTTGATGTCTCTCGCCAAGGCACATTTACAGGTGAATGAACCGACCCTGTAGTTAGACGACTGTATCCTCTTCATCATATACATATAAATGAACAAAACTCCATGTGCGGCACGGCAGAGTCTCCATCCGAGTGCGGGCCGCCTCTATCTTGACCCTTCGAAACCCTCACTCTATAATTGGCCAACTGTCTTGAGACATTTTCCCAGATTCATACTAGTCTCGACGCGTATGAATCGCAAACTTTAATCTCCCTATGTCCAAGACTCCAAGGAGATAACAAGCAAACTGTACTACCCCAGTGACACTCTCGGTCTGGTCTAGTCTAGTCTATTTTACCCCGCATGGGTCCCAAGATCAAAGCCACCGCTCAAAGGAGAAAGGAGGGATAATAAATAATTCTAACACTTTCTGCCTGTGAGCTCCTCCTTTTGCCTTGGCCATCTGTTCGATACCCTCAACAACGACGAACCCTGGCAGCCAGCTACACCTCATTGAAGGACTAAGTTCTAACGTCAATTGCGACAAAATGTCCCAGGCCAGAGGCGTCAAAAAGTCCGCCAATGCAGAACCTGGCAAACGCCGAACCCCTTATGCTCTACGCGCATGCGAAGCCTGTCGTCGTCGCAAAGGCAAATGCGATGGACGTCAACCATGTCGCTATTGCGCAAGCCGTCGCCAGAATTGCAGTTACACCGGCTCTTTCGAACCCAACGAAGAATGGCAAGCGACAGCACCACCATCCTTGTCGAGTATCACTGCACCCGATCAATATCCTCCGTCGAATCACTCAGGACCGCGCCAGACGGATCAGAACACAATAGTGGATATGCTATCAAGTCTACAAGCGCAATTGAATAGTCTTGCTGCGCAGGTCAATTCGAACCATCACCAAGAAACGAACCTACCATCACCTGTCACCATCATCGAGAGCGCGACAGCAGCCATAAATCGAATTGACGCCGAAAACGCAAACTCCAACTCTAACGACGATGTAGTCGATTCGCCTCATTCTTCAAGAACAGTCACGTCTCAAAACTTTTACGGGCCAACATGTCCCGACTACGCACTCAACGTCGGTCAACTAAAACTACGGCATAGTCTCCATCAGCGCCAAGTCCAACTAGCAAGCATCCACGAAGACGGCGATCCAGACGAAGAGGATACCGAAACTCAGAATGGCCAATTCTCCATGTCACCACACAACATCGACAAAGGCGACCCAGCTATGCTCCTGACGTTTCGCTCCGTTATTAGCCTACAGGAAGCTATCCAGCTATTATACGTTTACCAAGAAGTTGTCGGAGAGCTTCATCCTGTTGTCGATATCGATGGGCTTATCATGCAGACAAGGTCATGGTATGCAGATGCGGGAGCCGGAGTATGGGATGTTGTTGCCGCGAGCACAGGAGCGGAAGCATACGAGCTGCTCTTGATCATGAACCTTTGTCTTGCTATCGCTCTACGGGCGGATTCCAAGGTGGGAAGTGTCAACACAGAAGGTTTGCTTAGAGACAGCTTTCAAGATGCTGTCAATGCAAAGCTTGCAGCGCCCGCGAATAGTATCAAACATGCTACCATCATATTTCTCAAGGTATGCTTGCTCCTCAAAATTTCATGTCTGTAGCCAACAAAGATTTAGGGCTGGTATGATTTCTTCCAAGACATGCCTCGATCAGCATGGCGTATGTGCGGAATCGCAGGGCGGATGCTGATGGAGCTCGGGCTTCATAATGCCGAGGTCTTTAAACATACATTAAAGTCAGAAGCCCAAAGAACCGAAGCTTGTACCTTGGTTAGCAGCATCGTCATACTCGATCGACAGTGGAGCTATGCCACTGGTCTCCCGATACACTTCCATGAAGCAAGCTTCAGCTCAATTTCCACGTCATCTGTGAGTGCGCCAAATATCTACATGTAGTGTTACGATTACTAACACATGCAGGTCAAACACCCTTATTTAAAGGCTATGCTTTCATTCATCCTCATCAGTGATCGTTTCAGTGAACCTATCTCCAGAGCAGCGAAAGGCGAAGGATACAACGATGAAAGCTCGTTCGAGCTGATGACCTTCCAAATTGAGCAGTGGCGAAAGAAAGCAGTTGGCGAATATTCAATAGCGCACTGCCACACATGGCAAACAGACCCATCTACACGGCCTCCGACATGGGCCATACTGTTGAACCTCCGCGCTGAATCCGTCCGAAGTCAACTGCTCAAGCCATTCTTCTTCTCTGAATCGGATATCGAGACAACGAAAAAGCATGTCAGAGCGGCGACAGAACGAGTATTTGATATCATCAATGTCTTACACACACTCGACCTTACGACGGATATATACAGAAAGCAACATCCGTGTTACCAGCACATACTTGCATGTACATCTGGTCTTGCGTTTCTTCTCATGGCCTTCATCAAGCAGAACAGAAGCACCATGCTTCCAAGCCTAACACCGGATCTGGTAGAGTCCCTAGGCGGAAGTTTCAGCATGGCAGTAACCCTTACAACAAAATACACCAATCGCTCACGGTCAGCGCGTAGACTAGCAAAGCGACTGGTCGAGATGCGGAGAAATCTTCTCAGTCTGGGCATCCTAGATGCCACGAGTCCTGGATGCCACGATGGGCTGGAGGGCGTTACAGAGTCTGTCAGACGAGCGAGTCTTGCGCAGACTGGATTTGCGGGTGGTTATACCGAGTACTCACCACCTTTTAATAATAATACTGTGTTCGGAAGCGGAATCGGAATGACGGGAGTGGATACTGATATGCAGATTGGATGGGATGATCCGATGAGGTTACAGTGGCCACTTGGGGACGTGAATCACATGTTTTCGGAAAGTATGTTCTAGAGGGCAGTGTGAATTCTACCGTGAAGCAACATGGTATGAAGAGGAAGCTATAGTTGAGCCTATGTATGTTGAATGAATGCTGACGGATCATAATGCCCAAACAAACACACGTGTAGTCCTAGATGCGTCGGGATGTGAGCATGTAAACGCAAACTTTGATTGTCACATGCAATAACGCAGTATTAATTGTCATGCTTGCCATGGATTGTCTAGTTGTGCTGCGTCAACAGTGATCTACGCTTTGACAAACACTCCATGATCAATCTCCTGGGCTTTTCCTTCATACTTCCACTGCTGTACATACGCCTCTCCTCCCTTGGGACACTCAAGTCCCTTTCCTTGTCCATTACAAGTCGCATAAGCACCCAACAGACTTCCTACAAACTGTCCAGCACCGAAGCTGACAAGTCTCGCCTCGGCAGTGGCAACGTTGATCTTCTTACCATGATTCTCCGCGCCAAGGCTGTAATGAGTTGCATTCGCAGTTTCGATGAAAAGACGAATTGATCCGTGGTCCCATCCCTTTGGAACAGGAACTGTCTTTGGGGCGGGTGCATCTGGACCAGTGGCTCGGAAACGAAGTGACAGTTGAGAGTTCTTGTTACGGATTATGCCAAGATCGATGTGGTCGACTTGGGTGCGGAAGACAGTGATACCAGCTTCCTGGTCCTCCTTCTTGGGTTTGAAGTCAACGTCGATGCTAAACTTGAAAAGTGTATGGGTTTGGCGCCGACCGATAAATGCCACTCCACGCTGACCTGAAAGCTCGATTTCATCACCTCCGATAACACCAGTTACGTTGTTCCTGCTAGGGATAATTTGCATTCCCTTTGAAGTGAGACTAAATGTACCCTCCCTGGGCACACGATGGTGAACAAAGTGTGGAGGAATCGACTTGGTCTTCTTCAAGTCATAGTTATCTGGGTCATCGTTGAATGGTCCGTTTCCAGGAACGTTTCGGGTAGGCTTTGGAAGAAGATGTCCTGGCATGCGGCCTCGCACGGGCTGAAGGACAGGCCATTCGCCTTTATTCCAAGTCGCATTGAAAAGAACAGCTTCGCGACCCATGGGAGAAACACCCTGTTGTGTAATCCTGGTAGCCAAGCACAGGCCCCACCAGTTTCCCTTGGTGTCCTGGAATAAGTCTCCATGACCAACGGTCTGGAAATACTCGTCTGTTCCGCGATTTGTCAAGATAGGGTTGTTCTTGTAGGCCTCATATGGACCGGTGATCTTTTTCGCGCGTGCGATTGTGATGGAGTGGTCTTCTGCTGTTCCTCCCTCGGCGATCATGAGATAGTAGTAACCGTCGCGCTTATAAATATGTGGTCCTTCGGGCCACACACCGCCTGTACCGTTCCAGATGTTCAATTCGGGAGTAAGCTCTCCTGTTTCGAGGTCCAGTTCTTGAAGTGTGATTCCATGTGTCGCCATGTAAACCTTTCCATCATCGTCCCAAAACAGATCAGGATCGATGTGTCCCGGCGTGAAGGTGACAGGATCACTCCAGCTCGCTTCATTCCAAGGGTCTTTGGTCTTAAAGACGACACCAATGATATCCCCAACTCCGAGGTACTCGCAGATGACGTAGTATTCACCCTTGTGGTATCGAATTGTTGGTGCGTACATGCCCTGCTGTTGTCCTTCTGTCTTCCAGCTCACACCAGGAAGTTGTTTCTCACGGTTCCAAACATGGCTGATGAGACGCCAGTTGACCAAATCTTTGGAAGCATAGACGGGAAGACCGGGAAAAGAGATGAACGTTGACGTGACGCAGAGAAAGATACCGTCTTTTTGGATGCATGAAGGGTCAGAATGCCACCCTGGGAGAACTGGATTGGTGAATGTAGAAACGTCTTTGCTTGGCTTGTCCGGAAGGGCACTTCCCAACGCAAGAAGCGGGAATAGTAGAGAGGTGAGAAGCATCTTGGCGAGTGAGCAAAAGGCCTTTGTCAATCGATACCATCAGATAAGTCAGCTACGGGACGTTGGATGAGCTTATATGTAGACCTGTATTTGGCCACATTGCGGGGAACATCGTGAATAAATCAAGAACGGAGGTAAATAATTCTGTCGTGAATGCCGATTTGACCGCTAGTAGTAGAATCCTTGCTGTAGCGTCATGGTTGGATGGTGATCTTGTCGAGAATCATGCTGGCTTGAGGGGTCCTTGCATATATGGCCATGTTGATGTTACTCTATCGAAATAGGCTGATTAAACACTTCAGATGTCAGTGTAGAAAATCGGTTCAATGGCGGAAATGAGATGTTCAGCAATTTAGCCTAATTATATGCAGATCTACCCCAGACTAACCACTCCATGATCCATTTGTCGTATCACCAGACAAGTTTATTCTCAAGGCACTCAATTGAATCCCAAACCTAATTCTCGTAACTAATTAAACCATCAATCGTACCCGCGTGCAAGCCTCCAGTGATCTGGATATCCGCCGCAGTAGTATGTCTCGCCGCATCACTGAGCAGATAAACAACCGCCCCCGTAAGATCATTTTGAGTGCTCAATCTCTGATTCGGGGGCGACAACCACATTTGCTCACCTTCTCTCTTACTCTTGTGCTCGCGCACGTTTCTCGTCATGTCCGAGTCCACAAAGCCGGGCGATATCGTGTTCACTCTGATCTTCTTAGGCGCAAGTTCCACAGCTAGCGCCTTAGAGAGCATCAAAATACCTCCCTTTGAGGCATTGTAGGCAGCCATCCGGTAGCCTGGAAGGCCAATGTGGGCAGACTGTGAGGCAAGCAGGACCATGCTTCCGGCAGTGCCTTGCTTGATTATTTGTCGCGCAGCTTTTTGAACGACAAAAAACGTTCCGCGGACCTGGGGATAGTTAGCAACCTGCAACCGAGAAACTCATTTAGTAAACGAACATTGATGTCTTGAATACGCGTAAACTCATCCCAGGTCTGGTCCAAGAACGGTTTGTCGATTGCGATACCCGCTGCGGGGACAACGCCATCAATGGTTCCAAACTCGCTGAGAACCTTTTCAAACGCAGCATCGATGCTCTCTTCCGATGTGACGTCTGTCTTGATGTATATAGTCTTTGCGGAGAACTTCTCGCTGAGAGTGTTGAACTCAGGAACGGGTTGGTCTTGGATATCTAGCACTGCTACATTGCCGCCCATCTCGCATATGGCTCGTGTGCAGGCGAAACCAATGCCCTGAGCGCCTCCTGTGACGATGTAGTTGCGGCCACGGAGCTCAAACATGGGACGGACATCTTGTAGAGGTTCGGGAGACATTATTGAGGTGTTTATGGAGTGGAGGAATTAACTTGACTGAATGAATTTAGTTCTTCTGATTTATCGATAGTATGTGAAAAGATAATGAGGATCGATATGATGTCGGTTTCTGTGTTTACTGTTGTCTGTTTTCTTATCGTACTTGGGTCGGCAGGTGTCTTGAGTCAGTGCCGCCGGGTTGGGCAACGGAACTAGGCCCACTTTCCGCCGTTCCGAACCCAGCCCGGCAGTTCCGTATTGAGAGTTTGGTCCTCTCGAAGTCAATGCCGAACAAGGGAACGAGCGCCAATCATGAAGATTGGTCAATCTGAAGATCATCCTTTGTAAAGTTTATCGGTATTTATGCGAGGCTTCTTATCATGTTGAGATATGAGGATATCCAGACTTGGACAGATCGACTCGACCCACCACAACCATGGCATCTCATCCTCCTGCTGCGTGCTGCACAGTCGCTAGTCTCCATGAGTAAGTGAAGCCGCACATTTGACTTGCTCGCAAACTTGAGTTTGGCATATTGACTTGTGTAGAGGCGACCCTACTGGCTCCATAATCCAGATTGATAACAAGATCAATGGCTACATAGCCAAGCCTTCTTCGGGTCAGCCCAAGAAGGCCATCCTGTATCTTCCGGATATTTTTGGAATATGGCAAAACAGTAAACTTATGGCTGATGCCTTTGCTGCTCAAGGTTACCTCTGCCTTGTAATCGATACCTACAATGGTGACCCTGTACCAGTACAGATGCCAGATGGTTTCGACATCATGAAATGGCTAAATGAGGGATCTGATGGGAAGAACCCTCATACTACGGAGGCGACAGATCCTATTGTTGTGGCCGGTATCAGTTATCTTAAGAGTATTGGTGTTACAAAAATTGCTGCCGTGGGATACTGTATAGGTGCCAAGGTTCGTGTCTTATCCATTATGAGCGCATATTCTTCAGCAGGACTAACAGGGCTTCAGCATCTCATTCGTCACTTTAAGAGTGGCATCGACGTTGGATTCATTGCACATCCGTCATTTGTGGAATCAGAAGAGCTGGCCTCTATCACTGGGCCTCTCTCCATCGCTGCCGCTGAGTTAGATGATCTGTTCACCGTGGAAAAGCGTCATGAGAGCGAGAGCATCCTTTCAAAGTCAAAGCAAGACTTCCAGATCAACCTCTTCTCTGGTGTCCATCACGGATTTGCCGTAAAGGGAGATACGAGCGACGAGAGACAATTGTTTGCCAAGGAGCAGGCTTTTGGTCAAGCAGTAGCTTGGTTTAATAGGTTTATAAAATAGTCGTCTAGATAGTTCGTAGACATATAAACGATGGCGCTTTTCCAAATCATGAGATGGTTGTTTCAAGTGCGTTCCAATCTTTCATCCCTAATAACGTCTTACTAGGTTAGGTGACTTTGCGGGTTGTTTCCCGCTCGTATGCTGATTAAAGCAAAAGGCGTTCTTAAAAGCGTTCAACTCTATACCTAGGTTCTCTTCTCCCATCTGAAGATGATGTCAGTATGATACAAATATGTACGAAAAGGCACTTACAAGTCAAGGAACAGCTTCCAAAGGATAGAGAAAAGAATGCCTTGCAAGCCATTGGCCAAGATGCGGGTTTTAAGTCCACGCCCTAGGAGACCAAAGACACCATCTTGAACAACAACAGCACGCGCAGCTTCGGCTAAAATTGTTTTCAGTAACGTTCATAACTATTGATTTCATTCGTTCCAGTGGAATGCTTACAGTATGATATCTTGGTGTCGTTGACTTGTCGGTACGTCTTGACTACCCTCAGTGAGTTGGAGATAGAGTCAGACACAATCGAAGCACAAAAACCAATAAATGCGAGTCGCAGTAACCACCACACAAGAGGGTGTTTAGGTGGTTCGGCTATAGTCTCGGACAAGAAGTTGTACTATCGACAATTAGTATTGCACTGGTCGCTATGGCAGCTAGACATACTGTGGCAAACCACGGGTAATGTCCGACAAAGGTAGCAGCGGCGGTGGCGAAAGCTCCCCACCATAGACTACCGACTCCGTTGGACTTGATTCGCCGGCGTAGAAGGGCTGTACCTCTAGCTCCTTGAGCTTGAAGGGTTGTCTTGAGCGTGTCGATGGGTGTGAGAATCATACGGAAGGCCGCGGCGCTGTATGGAGGATTAAATCACTTCCGTTCTGGGGAAGTACCGTGAAGGACTCACCAGAGAGATGCGAATATGGTCTTGATAGGTGAGGGAAGGTCTTTGAGATACGGGTTGGACTGCAAAAGCGCGAGAATGCCTGCGTTGGCTGCAGTGTCTCCAAAACGTGAGATGGGACCTTGAAATAGGGCAGGCGCGATGCCTTGGTAGTATCTTCGAATACCTCCTTCGGTGTAAAGAGTCTTCGTCGCAACGGTGAAAGATGTTCCGTGTCTGTACTGATAGTTCATGATAGTTCGTAGAGGCTGTTTCTGGTTATTAGTGACACGAACAATCAGGACTGATCGGGGTTTATCTCACCATGAGTAGTAGGACCTGCAATACCATGGCTGCGGCACCACTAAGACCCCCGCCAAGTGCTCGCTTGAGGGCTTTCTTGAGATCAAACTGTACTCGTTAGTGGTAGTCTTAGAGCGTGTGCGGGTTGAAGCACCTCGGTCTCATCAGAATCAACCCATCCTTTGATGAAAACGGACAGGACTGTTATCGCTATAATAGCCCAAAAGATCCTCCAAGCATACCAGCTCTTGGGTCTCTTTTCGGGCGTTGGCACTATCTCAGACTCGGTATCGGCGGCATGTTCCGTTTCGGCATGATGATCTGTAAGCAACGGCGTTTGCTCATCGCTTCTTATGTGAGTTTCGGGATCACTGTGAGAAGCCATTTTATCAATGTCGATGCCAGAGAGTAGTTTTCATGATGACAGGAAGAAAAAGAGAGCACGCGGATGGGATTGTAAATGACGCGATCTGCACAAGCATCATTGATTACTTAGCGGTTTGTCTCCTAAGATTTGTGTTATTTAGTGGGGAACGATAAGGACATTATTAATCTACCATCCTAGGCTAAGTCATCCTACACTATCTTGAGGACTTCTACTGTCAGAGGGTAACGCTGTCGGTGGAATTGTCTATTATTTTCGGATTATATAAATTAATACATGATCATAATGTCTTACGGTTTGGGGTGGTTAGCGTTGAACCATCGATAGATGTCACTAGATTCCTGCCCTACCTATTCTTATTGTCCTGAGACATTCAACAACGTTGCCAGACGCTGTTGAGGCTGTGCCATGATAGAGAGGCTACCTAATTTTACGTTGTCATAGAGCAAGCAAACAAATATAACCTATTCATAGGTACCTGGGTTGGTATATAATGCGTGGCTTTTCGGATCGCCGTTTGCCATACAGCAACAAACACCCCTGTCATGCATCATAGGCGATATCGTGAAGAACGTGACGGTTTATTGGGCAGTTTTACCGCTGTAACATTCGTTGGCAGTGCTAACCACTGCAAACGCTTGGCAAACAAATCGCACCAAAGGTATTCACCTACTGTACCAATATTAGGCCGGGGGAATGCGAAATCGGCAAAGTACCTTAACAAACATCCTTTTTTATGATTACGCAGAATTATTTATCCACTTCTTAAATCATTTCTCCTACATACCTATCTCGTAGTTCACAACAGCTTATCAGAATATCTGAGAACAGCAAAGATGGCCCCAGATTCACGCGGCAACAGCACCAGAGCCCTGCGCTCGAGAAATAAGAATGCGAGGACTAAATATCGTGAGTAATCCACCTCTCGCATGTCAGCTGCGGTATGGAAATGCCACGTACTGATATATCCACAGTCAATGATCTGCCACCCGAGACTGTACAGGCTCTCTCTCGCCTCGCACGCGACACCAACGATAACAAAGCCTTATCTCCTCGACGCAAGAAGAGCCCCAAGAGATCATCAACACAGAGTCCTCCTGGGGTAAGTGATAAGACCAAAGTCACAAGACGCGACACAAGACTCAAGACAACTAGTAAGTATGCCCTTTTTATCGCAACCATCAATTAACCCATCAAATAGGTCCCAAGTCGACTCCATCTGAACCACCTCTCGATAGAGTCGACAAGATAAAAGCCAAGATCGCAACCGAGCATGCTTACAGCAAGATTCTCACCGACGAGCGACGAAGCCTATGGGAACAGATGGAGTCACATGAGGCTCGCATCCGAGAGCACCAAATCAAGATTTCAGAGGGCGAGGAGGTGGACGACCTGATCAACAAAAGGCTCCAGTGTTGTGAGATGCTGGAGAATAAACTTGGTGAACTTTGCAAGCGACTATGGACTTTGGGAGGACAGTTGGATGACAGCGCGGCCAAAGCGACAGAGCTTTTGAGTGAGCTGGTACAAGCCGATTAAAGGCGTACTCAAGGCAGGTCGGACGTGGGTGCGAGAAGGGCGAACAAGAACATAAGGCAGGTGCTTTCTGACGCTGTGGCGAATTTGTTCTATCTCGTCATTCGGATCAGCATACCCCGAATATGTTTTGACATGCACGAACGTGGTGCAAGGGCTTTGTAATAGCACCCAACCAATGCCTACACAGAATAATGAGAAAGAACTATAAATATCTACAAGTTCTTTTATCTTTTTGTTGAAGAAACATTAACGTGGATGCATTAAAGAAAGCCGCATCTAGTCTACCTCTCAACGACAGATGAGGTCATGACGAGCAATCATCAATCCTATGCATGGAATGAAGTCCTTACAGTAATCTGCTCCTTTAACACGTTTCTCGTGCAACTAATGAACAGATAATAGTTTTTCGGAACCTCAAACTTGTCATAGATTACAACCTGTTATTTCAGTAGCCTTCCGTTGTTCTAACCCTCCGCACAATGTCCTTGTTCATCTACCCCGTCTCGCAAAGGCTTTGAACAAAGGTGCTTGGCTTTTGTACAAGCAACTCATTCAACAAGTACAAAGGTCAGTAGAAAACTATATAAACCTCTCTTTATGGATCGATATCCATGCAACAACGATTCATCCAAATTTGCACATTACGCAACAAACCACGGTAAGACACAGCATACACAAAGTCAGAAACCAAAAGCAAAGCACACCTTTTCTCGCAGTCAACATGAATTCTTCGGACTACAGCGATGCTGCAAAGGAGCAGCTCAGAGCAGAAGTCGACAAAGAAGTCGCCGTTTTTCTTCAACGACTAAGGAGTGTGGGACTAGATGATGAGGTTGATGATTTCGAGATTCAAGACATCGAAGACAGAACCCGCAAACTCGACTGTCTGAATATTTCTGACATCTCATCCTCTTTCAATGAGTTTGACAAAATGCCCGATCAAACCTTGTACGTCGGCGATGTGTGTGACCAGATCCAAAGCTACCTCGAAAAGAAGGAGCTTGCCAAGAAGAAGCACGACAAGAAGGCTCAGATCGACCGGCTCGAAGAGAGCATGGCCGAGCTTGATGTACAGAGGCGCAGCCTTCTTGACGATGCCGAGGTCAAGCGTCTTAGCCACAACGCCGGGGATATCTCGACCGACATCGAGATGAACAAGATTCTGGAACAGTACAGAATTAATGGGATGGAACGCTGTCGGTTGTTCGCCGAGCGCCAAAGCCTCAAAGATGAGATTCGGGAGCTTGGGAAAGAGAAGCGCTGAATGTGAGGGGAAGTTTTCCCTCGGCATTTTTGATCTTTTCCCGGCGTTACTCATCTCAGAGAGTAGAAAGGAGTTGGAGCAGAGGTAAATGCGGCGTTATGGAGTTTTTCTCGGGACAGTCACCGCTGTATGTATTGAATTCTAGGTATGCAATGTATATTTTCTTCTTCTTCATTATCATCTAACTTGTACCAAGCAGTACTCTAAGAAAGTGAAACATCATCACGCAGTAAGTGATGCCTACTTACCTAGGAAGATAAAATCACCCTCTGTCGTTCCTGCAGTATACTTATGAGGTTGCCCATGATGTCACTAGGCCAGCGTAAATAGCCTACTACCTTAGGTTGCAAAAAGGTTAACCCGCAAGATTTAGGGTACAAAAATAAACAGCTCGAAAGTTCCACTCTGAGTCGCGTAAACTGACGTACTTATTTTGTCTCATGTGCTCATAGCCGCCAACTTTTCTGATGACAGTTATGGAAAGCGCTTCCCCGAGCACGCACGACCTACACCTTGGAGCAAGGTCGTGTGTTCAATTTTAATCTTTTCAACTATTTCACTGCATCGGAGTACATATTCCTACCCAGTACAATACATCCAAGAATTCTTTACGAAGCAGCTGTCCAATCTACAGCTATGGAGCTCGAACTTTCAAAAGGACAGCCACTGTGCACCTGGTCCTCCCTCGTGAACGACCTTCACAATCTTGGTGTTGGCAAGGGCGATAACATTCTTGTCCACTGTTCTCTTCGCAAAATCGGTTGGATCAACGGAGGAGGAGAGACTCTCGCCTATTCCCTCTTTGCAATTCTCGGCCGCGAAGGTACATTGGTTGTACCCACCCACACGCCCAGCAACAGTGATCCCTTCTGCTTTCGCCGCCCAAACCTCCCTCTAAGTTGGAGTAAAACGATCAAAGACACCATGCCGACGTTTAACCCACAAACAAGTCGTTCAGAACGCATGGGTATCTTGGCTGAGACTGTGAGAACCTGGCCAGGTGCTGCACGAAGCATGCATCCTCAAGCATCCTTCAGCGCAGTTGGTCCAAACGCCCTGTTCATCACCAGTGACCACAGATTAGACTGTGTGTTGGGAGAATACAGCCCCGTTGCACGCTTAGAAAACCTAGATGGGAAGGTTCTGCTTCTTGGCGTTGGCTTCGACGTGTGCACCTGTTTCCACCTTGCCGAGTATCGAATTGGGTCACCAAAAGGCGACAATTCCTTTGCAGCTGTCGTGGATGGAGTGAGACAATGGTTGACAGTCTCGGATGTGAATTTAGATCATTCGCACTTCTTGGAGATGGGACAAGACTTTTTAAAGTCGGGTAATGTAAAAAGAGGGTACGTTGGTGCAGCAGTATGTTATCTGTTTTCCTTGAAAGCAGCAGTCAAGTTTGCTGAGCAGTGGTTGCTTTCACACAGGGATTAGAGACTACATGCTAGAGTTTGATCATGGTAACTTTTACTTAATCGACTGTTTGACTCATATTTCTAGCTGAGGCTATCTTCTTCGGTGAACTCGTAGGGATATAAGATGGAAAAAATCATCGTCAATCTTAAAGTCAGTATTATGAATAGGCACTAGATCATCAGCTACCAGTAGGTTAAGTCTGCTGGATAGGACCACATTCTTGACTCTCAAGACGTTTCTTTCTTTATCTTTCTTTACTGGTCCTGATTGCCTCCCTGCTTTAATTTTTCCAGTTTGGAATATACGACCATGTGGACTGTTGATGTTTTCTGTCACGCGCTTCTCTTGGCTCTAGTACTGCAGCAGCTCGAAATCCCGAAATCGATTGCCCCGACGGGAAAGCACATGTTCAAATTCAACCTATCAGGATCATCATCAGGCCAAGGACTTCCCATACGACAGGAACAAGGTAGGGACTTCATCTTGAACACATCTCATGGCACTATCAACACAACTGGCTGAAATATAATTCATCATACACTTGATGTTAACTAAAATATAAACCCGCTAATTTAATCTTTATATCAATATAGTTACATATAGTGCTATAACATCTGAATGCAGGCTTATAAATACATCATTAGCTGTTCAGAGAGAAATTGTCACTAATAGTTATTCTAGATACCATCAAGTCCAGTTGATTATAGTCTATAGTTTACGATAACCCTTTGATAGCACATAGTTAAACGCACTCACAGTAACATTCTGAGCCGTGCCATCTCCTGAATAGCTGATTATAAACTCATCAACAGATACGCCCCCGTAGGTAACCGAGTCGACACCAAACCAACTAGCGCAGTAGGGGCTGGAAGGTGAAGAATCATTGATGATTTCGTAGACCGCTCGCCAATTCTCATGCCTAATACCTGCTTCCGCTCGCTCCTGTAGTCCAGTTGGGTACAGCCCCATACTGACGTTTCCTGGACCGATTGGCAACCCAGAGACCAGAAGAAGAATGGAGTCAAACATGTCATGTTCCTTGATGAACCAGGATGTAACGGCAAGCCCGGGTAAGTCCTTATGGACCATTACAGTCATGTTACTTTTCGCGTCACCGTAGTGACCACTGAAAGTTGAGCTGGCTTGACGTTTTGCAGCTCGCTCCAGGGACGGCACTAGCTCTGAAGCAATCAGACTTGAGACTGCATTGACTACGCCAGGAGCGTCACTACCGGCAGCCAGAACAGTCATCCCAACACCCCAATCAGGCAACAGGGCCATCAAACTCTTGTATGCTCCGAAATCGCCGCCTTTGGTGTATACCCAGTTGGATCGTCGCGTAGTAGATGGGACATGGGCGATCTCCCATGGTGCACCGACTTCAAGATTCGGGTCAGCAGTAAAAGCAAGGGGCTTCATCCACCGTCGGGTTTGAGACGGCGATAACATCTCATAACCCAGGATCGACTGCCCTATTCTACGCAAGTCTGCAGTCGATGAATAAATCCCTGCGGCTGGCCCTGTATCGCCAGTCTCCACATCGTACCAAGAGCTGCTGGGGTCACCCGGTATAACGGAAGAGTCGGTGCTGGTTGGCTTAGAGTAGCTTGTGGAATCTAAAGCCAGAGGCAGGATGAGTTGACGGGATAGGATATCTGGAAAGCTGGACCCTGTGATATTTTCAAGGGCGTATGCCATAATTTGGTAACCAACATTGGAAAGAATCGGCGTCTCAAAGGCTACTTCGACTGGATGGCTTGTCCTTATAGCATCAAAGAACGCTATTGATAATTGTAAGTATAGCTCCTTATCAAGAGGTTAAGCTGTTATGAACATACCGGTACGATTGCAGGGATAGGGTACAACACTTCCACAGTAGGCGACATCTACAGGTCGGACTGGAGGAAAACCCAAACGAGCGATTTCTCGGTCAGATGAGGGAGGGCGTGGGAAGTCCCGTGGTATACCAGCCATGTGTGATTCAAGTGCACCAATAGTTACAGCATTCCAATCCACATCTTGAAGAACATTCCCTCTGTCCGCGGACAAGGAAGCCAGCTCCGGCACATAACGTGTGACTGGCTCGTTGAACGTCCCATCTCCAATCTCCAGAAGGTAAACGTAGGCGGTCAGAAGTTTCGATATGCTTCCTATGCGATATATCGACGTGTCGTTGACTACCCGAGTGCCGTATTTGTGCTGCTGTAGTGCCGGTGCTGTATGATGATAGTTTGACAGCGATCTTTTATCCGTCACTGAGTAGATGTCGATAGAAAATGACGTGTTCTGGAAGTCGATTTCGAGATGATTTGTAGAACCGGTAGCATCTGGATGCAGAAGGCGCAAGATCTTGGACATGGTATTCCTGAGACTGGTGTCTGCTGTTGGCATAGGTAGATCTGGTCCGTAGAGTGGACAAGGGCTCGCTGCTTCCACGGCTGTGAGGCTAAAGAGATAGGCTATGATAGCCGTAGTTAGAATGTTAATAGACATGGTTGAATATGTAGGTTGAATTCTTGACGGCTGCTAGAAGTTGGTGCTTTAATCAGAGAATACGCTTGGAGAGGCGCAGGTATTTATAGGAAAGCACATCTACCAAGTTCGTATATTGGAAGACCTCAACATGTTTGCAGAGATCAGTGCTGCATAATATCCGTTTCTCTACCGATTTATGAGGCTGTCATATTAATCCGTTGTCCTACACAATGCTTGGAGGGTACCTACCTGAAATGTCCGTAAGTATGCCACTGCTATAATTAAGCACAAGATCAGTCCCATTTTCATTCTGACGGCAATTAGATGGGACTTTTATGTAATCCATTCTTTGACGGTTCGGTCTCAAGAAAGGTTCTTTCATTGGGCAAACTCACCGCCGTAGGTATTTTTGATAATTCGGGAATTCGGCGGGGATTCAGCGGAGATTGAGTCGATGAGTAAGGAAGCAGTATTCTCATCCAGCTCACTTCCAACGATTAAAAGGCTTTCTGTTCTTCATCTATACTTCGTTCACTCTAGCATGTAGTGTCTCGTATCTCAGAACATCCACGGTCTTTTGTTCCCACGCTAAACCCTTGAACGGCGAGATGCCGAACCAAACCATGGCGCATCTGAACGGCGTTGGGGTTATAGACTTCTCACCGGAGCTGGCCCCAAATGCAATCTTTCTTTCCTTCTACGTTATCTTTCTTCTTGTCCATTCCATTGTTGCACTTCGGTTCTGGAATTTCTATGGGTATTCCATTGGAATGGTTTGCGGCATCTTGCTGGAAGTTATAGGATACTGCGGCAAGGTTCAACTTTCACATGACCGAACCAACAAAGGAGGTTTAATCATGTAAGCCTCATATCTACTCTCATTCCGTTCCAATATCTTCTGACGCTAAGGTACGAGCAGGTATATTATAGGCCTGGCGCTGGGGCCGACCTTTCTATCCTCCGCCCTCTATCTCAACATCAGTACACTGCAACGACACTATTCTCAATCTCAATTCACCTACATTGGTCCCCGCCTTCTCGCGGGGCTCCTCATCTTTGGCGATTTTATCTGTCTTTCTTTTATTGGCTGCGGCGGCTCTCTTGCGGCTATATATGCAGAGAATCCTGTTGGTATAAACCTCATGATCGCAGGCCTCGCTGTCCAGGTTCTGTTCACGGTCATTTTCTGTCTTGCACTTTGGATCATCTGTCGACGGGTTTGGCATGAAATACGTTTACAAAAGAGACATCCATATGTGATAGGTAAGCGCGGCTTCAGGTGAATTGACTCAGGTCGCTGACATGCCATTGCCATAGGATTAGCCGTAGCTGCAGCCTGCCTCTTCATTCGATCATGCTGGCGATGTGCGGAGTTGAGTGGAGGATTCAACGGACCGATTGCATCTATGGAAGGCGTGTTTTTTGCACTGGACAGTGTGCCAATGGTTGGCATGACTGTAGCTCTAACCATCGTCCACCCTAGGTTCTGGCTTAGCGATAGCAAGTCTGGCTCAGGAAAATTCGTCTTTACTGAGAGTTATAGCATGTCGTATGTGCAGGCCAAGGAGTAAAAACGTACTAATATACACTATTAAGATTTATATTTCACTGTCATTGATTGTGCATACGTTCATGGATCCTTAGCGCTTGGGCCCTGAATAATCTGACCGGATAAGAAGTTATCCATCCTGGATATGTTTCAGTATTTCCTTTAACGCGGAGAGCTGACCATCTAGCTCTTCGACTAACCGCGGTGTATCCATGTGTGATACTGCCGTTGCTACTGCGTCGCGCATTGTTGAAGCCCCTACCGCAAAGCTTTCGGCTCCTTTCCTGAGACTACTTGGTTCGTTACTTGTGCTCCCTGGTACCTTGTTAGATATCGAGGGACATAGCAGAGTGTCACGGCTTAATATCCTCTTCCCCCGGTCGCACAGCCAAAAAGAAGTACCAGCACATATATCGCGCAAGATGCCCGGAATAATATCGATTAACGTGTATGCACTTTTACCTGCAGAAGTGGTATGGTATATGTGTTGCGACCGTAACCATGGAACAAGCTCTATAATATTATGCGTCGTTTCCAGTGTTTTGTATTCGATGAGGTGATTCAGCATAAAGGCCTCAATCGACGCCAGGTTGTTTATTCCGCTTTTGGATATGCATGCTTCAATTTGCATATAACAATTGTGTTCAAGAAAGGCAAGTACCACTCGTTGTAGCGAGTGTACTGTAGAGAGGTCCTTGGTGTTGTCTGTACCACATGTGGTAC